>VWYK01106446.1:6706-45260 GCA_013399775.1 Semnornis frantzii | reverse complement strand
TTACCATTCTATGATTCTCTGACGATGCTGCCTGGAGTTGGAAGCTGGATGCCTGGAATTGTTTGTCTTGTCTGGAACCAGACCACTGCTTCCATAGTGGACCAAATAATTGCTTCCGAATGGACATGAGTTATTAAGCAGTGTGTATAATTAAAGTGAACTCCTTGTGAATTTGGTTGTTCATTTCCTTAAGGAAAATATGATGAAGTAATTACAACCCAAGCTAAACACAAATCAAACTCTATTCTAAGCGTGATTCTGCACTGTGATTTTGGTTTATGAGTGACTCCAGGGTGCTGTGGCTTCATGGCTGTTAAAGAGCTGTGGCTGTGCCGTTAATTGTGTTTGTAACAAACCAACACAAGGTTGCATGACTCATTCCCGGTGCGCTGTGCCTAGCTCTGTGTTGGCACACACCTGGTCCTGCCAAAGCCGCTCGCTCTTGAGAGAGCATCAGCAAGGCTGGAGAATTAACCAATCTGGCCTTGTCAGCTCTTTCCCTCTGTATTTTGCCTGTACGAAAACTCAGGAGTTTTTTCCCTGTGAGGGTGACAGACTGCCCAGGGGGATTGTGGAGTCTCCCTCTCTGGAGATATTCAAAACCCGCCGGAACACATTCCTGTGTTATCAGTATAGGAGATCCTGCTCTGGCAGTGGGGGTTGGACTGGATGAGTTTCAAGGTCCCTTCCAGTGTCTGACATTCTATGGTTCTATGATTTGTCTGCCCTAGCTGTGAATTTGAGAGAGGCAATTATTTCTTCAGTACTCAAGCTAGAGCCTTCTCTTTACCCTCTCCCTCTCTCCCTCATTCCAATGTAGCAGTTTCAGCCAAATTTGGTAGAGAAGTGGAAGATCTGCAGCCTACAAATACTGTTGAGTGGGTGGCCCTGGGCAGAGAGAAAGATCCCAACTAGTGCCCCTAGAAGAGCTCTGCTGCATAGTCTCAGTTTACAAGAAACGTCCTGAGTGAAAGCAAATCACTGGAGCTGAGCATTGGAAGTGCCCCAGAGGGAAAAGTTTGACAGCTCTTCAGAGAAGCTTCAGTGGCTCCTTGAAAGGGTGAGGAGCAAGAAGTCCAGAGAGAGTTGTCTTGATGTGCTCTATGTATCTGGGCACAGGTGAGACCACTGCCCATTGATATGGTGAGGAAAGGCTGAATTTGAGGATGAGAGAAAGCACTTTGTGACCCAGGAGCAGTGGGACTTGTTGATGACTACACTGTGGGTGGGAGTTCAAAGGAGGTGTCTCCAGAGGCTGCTCTGAGCTGGGGTCTGTGGCTCTCACAGCAATACGAGTTGCTAATTCTGCTGTTTCCTGGCTCACACAGGAGTTGGGTGACTTTTTCCATCCCTGTGGATGTACTTCATCTGCACAGATTAAGAATTAACATTTTGAAATAGATTTTTTTTTTTTTTCATCCCACACAACATTTACTGCTTAATTTGGCAAAGAAAGGTGTAATGAAAGGTGTCTGAAACAGGATGAGGGGAGCGAAACAACCAGCCCGGTTAGTGCCCTGCTTACCCCACCCATCTCCTGTTGTTTCTGGTGGGCTTTCAGGCTGTGCATCTAGCCTGGCATGTTCTGCAGCGTGGCACAAATGGCCTCTCCTGAGGTGCTCATAATTCACGCTGCATTACGATGTTGATGTAGGGAATGCTTGGCAGGATGTCAGGGCTTGCCAGGCATAAGGAGATTGAGTTCATCTCGTTAAACAGCGTGAAGTGACAAGCCAGGAGTTGTTTATATATTTATTTCTTTCCTCAGCAGCAGCATCCTCTTAGGACAGCAGCATGGCTTGTTCCCAACACAGATATGGATGCAGAAGGGCCCTCAATGCCCACCCTGACAACCTCTTCACACAGCAAGTGCCGGACTGGCACAGGTGCTGGGTATTCATGCAAGGCTGTGGGCAGACTTCTTGTTTTTGCCCTTTGAAACCAAACAATGCAGTGCTTTTCTTCATCCCAGGATTGATTCGTAGCATACAAATGTTAGTGCGTGTCTGCAAGGATTCAGCATCTGACTACACAGAAAACAATCTTTTATTTTCAAACCTATTAGGAACAAAAATGTGATGAGAGCTGGGAGCAGAGGAACTCATGCCTTGACCCTTTTCTCAGAATAACTGAAAATAAGATATGGGTAAAATGGTCTAACAGGGTGCTGAGCTGAGACATCCACTACTGTTTTTTGCCCATGGACACCCTGAAGATTGGTTATTAGACCTTCTTCCTAATCTCAGCAGATGATAATGTCCAGACGCGTGCTTGATGTTTCCTCCTTTTTCATTTTGAGCCCCAAGCTGATGTTTATCATCTTTTCTCTGGGGAAGATCTTCACAGAGAAGAAAGAAAGAATCCTCTCGACCTTGAGAGCGAAGCGTTTGGCTGTGGGAAACGAAAGGGCTTGTGAGACCATGATTAGCCAAGGCCAGAGCAGGCAGATTTGGCATCAGCTGCTGCAAGGATCAGGGCACATCTTTACAGACACTCAGGTCCTGTCCCGTCGAGGCACAAACACTGCTACCCCTGCGTGCTGGCTGCAGGTGCACTCTGCTCTCACAGGCATTCGTCTGCACTGCCTTTGCTTACAGGTGCTCTGCAGTGTGCTCCAAAGGGAGCACTGACTCTGTCAGATGCCTTTCTGTTTCCCTGATGGGGTTGTCAACTCTCCGTGCTTCCTAAGTGCGGGTTTGTAGCTGAGCCTCATTTTGGAGCAAAGCAGGTAGTTCAGTTGCTGAGGAAGCCAGGTGTGAAGCCAGAGAGCAGCATGTCCTCAGGTCGATGCCCTGCAGCATGGACAGCTGGGTGCAAATCAATGCTTGCTGCTTGGCTTGGCTGAGAACAGCAGTGGAGATGCAACCTCTGTACTCAGGCTTGGACTAATTTTTCCTTGAAAATACAGAACTTTTTGTCCAAAACTTTACAGCAAGAACAAATATGCCCTGAAAGCAGCCATTCAACCGATTGCCCTTCCTTTACAGCTTGCACTCCAAGGTGAAGGAAGGAAGCAAGCCAGCCAGACTGTGCTGCTGGGCTTTTGGTGTGTGTTGGTGGTGCCTGGCCATGTGCTCTGGGCACCACCCTGTTCTGTGTTTGGAAGTTGGTTAATTTCGGAGCAAAGCTGATCCAGTTGAAATTCAATCAGTTCCTAATCTCAGGTTTAAGTCAATATCAGTTCTAAAGCATGGGAGGGTCCATAGCACATGCATCATGCTGACTTCTTTTTGTGTTGGGGGCACCCAGTAAACTGATCCATCACAGAGGAGAAAATTGAAAACAGAAAGGAAGGTACCAGGTACCTGGGTGGAGGGAAAAGGAAGCAACAAGAGAGGAGGCAGTGCAAGGGTGACTGTGGAAGGGACATGCTGTGTCCCTCAGAAAACTTCTGTGGTAGAGCAACTCTGTGTAGGAGCAATAATTGTATACTCATGACCTTGAGGTGAGCTATGGCAGACTCAGGGAGACTTTGCCGGACTTGATGGCCTCTGAGCATGGGGAGACCTGGCAGCAGCAGAGAGGAAGGGCTTTGAAGAGTCCTGCACTAGGCTGACATAGAAGAGGACATAAGAAATGTTGATTCCTTCCCTGAGGGATTGAAGGGTACGATACCACTCTTACATTTCCCAACCCCGGGATGTAAGGTGAATACAGTTCTTGGTGGCCTCATCCTGGAAAAGAGCTGCCTCTGGATGTGACTGACAGCTGGAAATACATTCAAGGGAGGGAACCTGGCAAAGGATGCTCTGCAGGGCACCAGCACAGTTACTCTACTCCTCTTTGTGCATTACTGAATTGTCTGGAGGGAGCTTTTGGTCACTCAAAGATAGAATTAAGGGAGGCATGATAATGAGGTGCAATTAACAAAGAACAAAATGATGGAGTATAATTAATACTAGTCAAGAAGGATCTAGGGAAAATGGGTCTTGTTAGACTTTTTTTTTTTTTCCCTCTAAGCTTTAGTAGAAGTTATCTGGGTAAATATGATGAGGGGTTTGTCCTAGAACAACATGACCCTGAAAGATGTGACAAAGAGATTAAAATCTTATATCACATTTCAAAAAGCAGTGGTCAAAGAAAAACCTCAAAGACAAGAGGCTCCTTTGAAGGCTTGGTGCTCTTCAGCGTTTTCATTTGATTTGGAGCAAGTCTGAGTTTAAACCTCACCAAATTCACAGGTGATGTGCACATTAGAAGGACCGTAAATAGTACTGAGCATGGGAGCTGACTGCACTTCTTGCCCTCTCTCTCTTCAAATAAAATGTGTTTGCTTACATATTTCTTAATATATTATGTTCTACAAGGTCATGCTGACAGCATCCAAGTGGGTTGTGGGCCTATACTCGGAGCTTACTGTGATCTTGGGAGAGGCAAGCAGAAGCAGTGGAGATGGGCACTTCTGTGCTGGAAGGTGAGCTGTGGTTTGCTGTGTGTGTTCTCAAGAGGATATGAAAAAACCTGGGGAGGTCAGGAAAAAGATTCAAGGGCAGAGGAAAAACAAAAAAAATGCCAGAGCATGAGAAACATAAAGAGCTTAGTCTGTTAAACTTGTCAGAAAAGATGGAGAGATAACTTGATTACGCTGCAGAAGGACCTTTGTAAGGAGGACATAAAGCAGCCCTCACAGCGGACGAGGGCATAGCAGCCGCAATGTGTGAATGCCAAAACCAGGCAAACTGAGGCCAGGTCTCAGAATGCCAGGTAGTAAAATAAACTGCATGGACAAATGGCAGATTCCTCATCCTGGTATCTTCCAATCCAGAGTGGACAGCTTTGCAGAAGATAGTCTTTAGCCAGACAGAAATTGTTTGGCTGAGCAGAGCAGAATCTAAAGGCCTGTCGACAGAGAACTTGGCGAAGTGTCTGCTGGTCCCTTCTGGCTCTCGGCGCTGCAAGGTGCTGCGTGTCTGCATCCTGCAGACTGGAGGAAAAAAAGTTACTGTTCCCAAGGTCATTCTGAAGCAGATTCTGCTCCTTGATGCTTGTGGTGCTACTTTGACTTGCTAGTTAACCTTTGTTGTTTGCTGCTGAACTGGAAGCGATGCAGAGAATAAATCTGGTGGTGCTGCAGATAACGTCGATACCGCTCTGACTTGTGCCAGAGACTGCCAACAGTTAGATGAAAGTAAATGGGTTTACCAGGCAGCACCTGCACAGACGTGGAACATTTGCCTGGGTTTGCCAAGGTGGTGAAGCATGAGACTTCAGGTAAGGGACGAGGCACAGCCCCTCTGCAGGGCTCCATGCTGTGAAACAGTTTTGGCCTGCAGAGGAGCAGCACAGCTTTGTCCATCTCTCTCTCTTTTCTGCACTGACTCTTTCCAGAGTGCTACTCCTCACCTGCCCTGTTCTCTCAACAGACAGGGTTAAAACACCACATTTTTGTTACATGCTAACTGCAGGTAACGTTAATCTAAAAGGCTGTGTGGGTAGGTTAGGGTCCTGGATCCCATTTGTGACCTAGAAGACCTTGAAGGATGAGTGCTTGGAGAGTGCACTCATGAGGGAGGGATGAGCATGGATGGATGTAGATGGTGGAAAGGTTATGGAGGTGAGAGACACATTGAATAGCCATCAGGTCTGCCCACAGAGCTGTGGAATGCTCTCTGAAAGGAGCTACGAACCCCATCAGAAGATCCAGCAAGCTGTACAAAGCTTGAGGAAGGTGCATCAAGGAGAACTGTTGTGCAGTGGTCAGGGAAGTAGGCAAGGCTGTCTCCTGAGGCTTTGCTTTTATTGCTGCCTCTATTGTTATTCTTGCCTGAAGGTTTGGATTTTGAAAGCACATTAAAAATATGCTTTATGTTTATCTAACTTCCTGATTTTTCAGCATACTTCGCACACTGCTGTAGGCACACAAACAGTGCAGGCTGCAGCTAATGGTAACCTGGAGCATGCATATTCCTTTCTCTCCCCCCACAGGGACGCACATACAGGTGCTGCACCGTATGTGGGGGCAGGAGCTGGTGTAGAGCCCTGGGGCCAACACATGCACCCACCTGGAAACCTTACAGAGGAAAATGGACTTTGTAGCTGTATTTATAGATTTTTTTTATTTTTTATTTTTTTTGCATTTCAGCATAGCTGTAGTATGAGAAGTAGAACAGGAAGGATTTCTGATACCTTACTGGTAGTTCTATTTTAAACATACTTGTTCACACCAAGATCCAAAGAGAAGTGTTTTAGGTCAAGCAGCGTGCTATACAAATAAGCACCTTTGGGTGTTTTAGATGGATCCTTGCAGATATCCTCATATTTCCAAAGCAGCTGGGAAAGATTGGGTTTCTTTCATATTTGGGGATCCTGATTTCTGTAGACTTGATAACTGGGTCATTCCTTCTCCAGAGTGGTACTCAAAAAGCTGGTGGGCTTCTGAGAGCCCCGGGGCTCAGGGATTTGTTAACTGGTTGAGGTTTACAGGAGGACATCTTTAAAGGATTTAGTTAATTCTGCTTTGTGCAGGAGACTTGCAGCAGATGTGTTTCAAGATGGATGCTGCATGTGGGATGGAATCTGGAGCTCCCTAACACCAGCTAAAGCAGTTAATAGTAATGGTGTTTATTGCATATTCATTACATAATGTGGTTTGCTCTGAGAAGCAGACTGCTGGAGATGGAGGATGAAAATAGCAGCTGTTAATTTCAGAGGGCTGAGTCTCTGAAGACTGCACCCAGGAGGAACCAGAACCTACTTAATTCCCATTGTGCTGTGGCCGAGGGCGTGTATAAAGGGGAATAGTCCTCTCCAGGGTTTTCCACTGCTGGTGCCAATCCAGGTGCCACTAGGGAAGGTTTTGGCTGTGCACAGCTATCCCTGTGGCTGATCTGGGAGGGCTCCTACCTTCACCTCGGCTGCTGCTGCTTGGCCTTTTCCTCCTGTCTTCTCCCTTGATGGTCACCAGGAGCTGTGCCTCTTTATTGCTGCTCAAGCTGGGGCAGCAGCATGGGATTTGGGAGATGTTTGGAGGCAGGGTCAGGCTGTACTCCACCCATGGCTGCTGCCACTGTGCTCCCAAAGTGGGCAGCCCCCTGTATACCAGCCTGTGCTGGCACCTGCCCGTGCTCAGTGCGTGATCAGTCGGCGCAGGAGCTGGGAGGGTGCTGGCTGTGGTGCTGGGCCCTGGCTTACTGGAGCACTGCATTTGTTCCAGATGATTGGGAACTGCTGCTAAAGCAGGGCTGAGTATTGAAATGCAGCCCGAGAGTGAAGTACTGCCTGGGTGTCAGATGCCAGGCTGGACTTCTGAAAGACCACCTCTGCTTCTCCTTGTCCCTGTCGCTGGGGAAGGCTCTGGGAACGGTAGTTGACTGCAAGTCTCCCCTTTTGTTCCTAGACGGGGATGGTCGGAGACTGAAAGGAGCCATCCAGAGGAGCACAGAAACCGGGCTGGCGGTGGAGATGCCCAGCAGGACCGTGCGCCAGGCCAGCCACGAGTCTATTGAGGACAGCATGAACAGCTATGGGTCGGAGGGCAAGTAAGTAGCTGAAGGGGAGCTGGGCGCTCACCTGTGCCATGCACTGTCCTCAGAGCTATTCCTTTCTTTCCAGCATGACAGATGCTGTGTTTTTGTGACTTGTCTGTGCTGCAGGTGTCCTGCCCATTCCATCAGACATCTCTGTGCGTGTGTAGCTGCCCTCATTACTCTGATGCAGATACCCTGGTACTTTTAACTGCTTGGTCCTCAGAAGGCCAATTCAGGGTGGATAGCTGAAAGTCCTTACTGATAATAAATCAGAAGCTGTTAGTTTTTCATGTTACACAATAGTTGTTTATCTCCTCTGTTCCAAACAGCTTCTTAGTTTGGGGGGCATATGGCAAAGGACCAAGGTGATGAAAAGGATGCAAGAAAACAAAATAATCATTCTGCTACCAAAAGCACATCATGAAAAGTGTGTGTATGTGTTTGGTAACAAACCTTTTTGGGTTTGCTTCACCTGAGTTACAGCCTTGTAAAAGAATGTATTTTAGAAAAGGGTTTGGGCACCCAGGACAGTTCTGGCACACCTTGTTGCATTTAGGTTTTACACTGGAATGCAAATCAGAGGATCCTTAGGCCAATTCCTTGGGTGCTGACTTGTCTCCAGTTCTGGGTTGGGTATTTCTATTATTTGAAACCATATGTGGCGATGATTATGATTTATTAAGGTGGCCATTCATGGGAATCTGAGGGCAAAACCCTTCCAGTCTTTACAAAATGAGGCAATATACGGCATTGGATTTTGCACTTCTAGGTGTGAGGCCAGAATGTTTGCATACCCTAAATGTGCTCTGTTTAAGCCAAATACCAGACTTGGCACTGCTGTACACTCTCTCTAGTCCTACATGATATTCCAAGCACATTGTACTGCTAAAATGCTGGGATGGTCCAAAGGCACAGTCAATTAATGTGGTACTGGTGTTAAATAAGTAAGAGGCTGTAAATTAAGAGAGGCTTTCTTTAGCTTTAAAAGTAGGCTAATCCTGGAAAGGCATCATAGATCTGTGCTGAGGGTTGGAAATAGAAATGAGGCACAGGCTGAGATAGCAATCTTGTCACTCCAAAGCTGTGATGTACTTCATCTCTTCTCTGAGCTGCTGCCTCCAGGGAAATATTCCTGCTATACTAGCACAGTCCTGTGGCTTGGAGTTCTGCCTCTGCTACAACATGCAGGGGATTAGCGATTAAGTTCAGTCCCTTGGCAGTGTGGGGCAGGACTCTGCTTTCATGCAGAGCAGAATTCTCCCCTTTTTATATTTGCATAACTTACCCTCTTGGGTGGGGGTACAGTCCTGTGAGGGATCTGTGTCCTGTTATTGCATGCACTGAGTGCTTTGATTTAGCTTTCCTGGAGAGAGAATATTTCTGCCAAGAGAACCTCGCACCCATAGCAGAGCAGCTTTGCCCTGAAGGCAGGTGGCGTGCAGCTGTCAGCTCCACAGAGCAGAGCCCATCTGACCACACAGCTGCCTTTAATAGAACATGTCTAACATTCCCTGGTCCAGCCTCAGGCCCTGCCAGAACATCCTCACCAGCCTCTCTGCCAGGGTCTGGACAGTTTCTCTTCTGACTTCTCTGAAGAGGGAGGTGTAAGTGGTTCCTGGATGCTTTGTTCCTAGGTGGGATAATCAATGTCCTCTGGAAGCCAGTGGGAATTGCAGCTGAGTGATAAACAAACGAGGCTGAGAGCGCAAATTGCTGAGGGGGCTCTCTTCTCTTGAGACACGGTGGAAGGGGAGTTCCTCTGCTCACTTTTCCTGTAACAAAGAGAGGCATTGTTTGGGCAATAGCTTTGAGGGACAGAAATGTATTCTAAATCGGATTTCTTCTGACCTCTCACATTTATCGTGGCCATGTTTCCAGGCAGGAAGAGTAGAAGATTCCTAAGCCTGTGTTAGCTGTAGCAGCAAGTTCACTTTCTGTTTAATGCTGGGCTTCTGGCTGAGGCAGGCACTCCTGGGCCAGAGACAGTGTTCAACAGTGACTCTCAGAAACCTGGTTTGCAGCAAGATGAGGCTGCCCCAGTTCTTATTGCCTGTGCTTCTCTTCAATGTGTTTGCACAGTGGAAAATGGATTGCAAACCTTGGCTCCCAGGAGGGCCTGTTCTTATCATCTTTCAGTTTAATCACTGAAAGGACAACCTCCAAGGGTGGCATGCAGAAATGGTCATCCATTTGGTGGCAGTTCTGCAGAAGGCTGAAATGCCTGTTCCCAGTCCCCAAAGCCTTCCCAGAGCACTGCTGATGGGCTACTGTCATCTTGCTGCTGGCAGCTGTCTGCAACTGCTCGGTGCCAGTGCAGTGTCACTGCGGTCTGCGATTTTTGAGCGGTGCCACTCTTTGTCCAAGTGCCAGAGCACACAGATGCCAGCTGGGTTTTCAGTGGGAGAGGCCTTGGATGGAGGGCCACAGTGCCCCTCTGCTGGGCTAGGCAGAATGTTCCCTCTAGGCCCTTACCTGGAGATGAAGTACTGTGCTGCTTTGAGCCTAATTGGAGTATTTTAATGAGAGAAATGAGATTGTTGGCTGTGAAAAGAAAATAATAATGATGTCTGTATCACTCACTGGTTTTGCTTAGGAACATAAGAACAAGAAACAGTAACACAGGCAATCAATCTCTGCACCTGGGTATCTCACTCTTATTGTTCTCCTTCCAACCTCTTGCTGACTTTCCGCATCTCGCCCCTTGCGCTAAGCCTTCTGAGATAAGGCAGGGGGTTGGAAGGAGGAGGGGAGTGAGTTCAGAGCCCTCCTGAGCGGTTCAGCTCTTCAGGAGGGATTCTGTAGTTCTGTATTACTTTTAACTTGTATATAATGATGTATAGTTACTCATCACTCTGCTTAACTCCCCTTGCTGATCCTCTTGACTTGCTTTGCATGTAAGACAGATTCTGGGATAACAGTGAGGGGTGGAAAGAAGGTTGAAGGATGATTAGGGAGCCCCTCCTGGGGACTCTGATTTCTGGGAGGAGTATTGTGTTTCTTTATTACCTTTAACTTGTATATTTCTGTATATAGATATAAATATTTGTAACATACTGTAAATATCTGCCTATATATTGTGCTAAGCTGTGACTATGAAGCTTCATTCCTTAACTTCCAGCTGGATGAGTCTAGTCTGGGTGAATTCATTGTGTGTAGGGGCAGGTAACTCCCAAACCATCATACTCTCAAACCCCTGCAATTCAACAGAGATCTGCAGCTCCATCTTGGCTCTTGCACCACCTAAATCTTGTTTTGGCTACATAAGACCATGAACAACATGCAGAAAGCAATAGATTCTGGACTTGAGTGTAATTTATTCATGCCAACCACATTTCTTTCTTAAAATGGAGCAGAAAGACAAAAATGGACCTTGAACAAAGGACTGCTGGCTGCCATAGTCCCTAGGAAGTGCCACTCAATTGTTTTTTTGTTCTTGCCTGTCTACTGCCAAGCTGATCAAGTTCTGGAAAGCTGAGGTGGTTTTTACCTTAGGAAAGCATAGCAGGTGATAGCTGGCAAAGACTCAGAGGATTGCTCTTGAGTTATCTGAGATGCATCTGCCCCTCCAGCAAGGAAGCATCTTGTAGCCATACAATTTATTTTCTCATGATTACAGGAGCAGCAGCTTGAGCTCTGCCTGAAGCCACTGTTGGATGAGGGCAGGATTCAGACTGGTTCCTGTGCTGCTGGCATGGGTGTCTCACACCTCTTGGCTCTCTTCTCTCATGCTGTTACTGGAAGCTGTGAGCCTGTGCTAGGACTTGGGCTGGGAGAGTTGCCTGCCCTTCTCTGCTTCCTTACGGAGCAAGAAATAAAGAGTGGCTGGAGGAAATACTGCCCTGGCCTGGGCAAATTCACCAAGAACTATCTATCATTGTTTGAGAATTGCCAAAAGACTTGTTTGCTAAACAGAGCCTCCAGGAGCTTGTCACAGCTATTCACTGTCTGTGGTTTGGTATCCAAAGCCAGGGGCTCTCCCTTCACCCAGGGCCTTTAACAAAAGACAATGCAATATGTTGTTACTTAGTTCAGGCTGGAGAAATGCAGGCCTTTCAAGAAGGAAAGTGGGAGAGCATGGAAATCGAGATCCTGCTTTGTCAGGGGGCTGTGATCTCCAGAGGTCCCTTTCAACTACCACTCTGTGATTGTTTCTGTAGTGCACCAAGAAATCAGTCAGCCTTTTCAGCCACAGCTGTTTTGTCCCCTTAAGCGTGACCAGCACAGCTCAAAAGGATGGCAGCCCAAGGGCTGTAAACAGAGAATCCCACCCGAAGTTGGGAACAGGTGGAATCACTCTGCAGAGGCAGATAGCTGAATTTCATTGGACCTGTCTGAGATGGCTGAAGATGGAGGAAGGTGGGGAGGGAAATGGGGGAGGTCTTTGCAGCAGGTCTTTGCAGGGTGGCAGAAGTGGCACAGCAGAAGGCAGTGATGCAGAGCAGAGTGTGCTGCAGCACATCAGCAGCATGTCACAGGGCTGAAAATGGTCCACAGGGTGCAGTGGCCAGGAGAGAAGCAGAGCTTGTTGAGAAGCAGGGATGGAGATAGTGCCTGGCAGAGGTGGGGCTGGGTTTGTGTCCTGCAGAGATGGGTGCTCACAGAAGGCCTCTCCATCCAGTGTGAAGGCTCCTGCATCATCCACATCAACTTGCCCAGCATAAGGGGCTGTGTCCAGTGCCCTGACAATGCAGGCAGATGTGTGTTGCATTAATAATTCCTCCTCAATATTTGAAAGATGGACCAGTGGACATTAAATTACTAAGTTCTGCCTTCCTCTTTAGCTGATGGATATCTACTTGGCTTCTGCCTGTAAGATGTGATTTAAAAGACCTTAACATGCAATATGGATGAGTGTGATTGTTAAACAGTACATTACTGCTTCCTGAAGTTGGAGTTCTGATGGGTTTTTTTTTAATGTTCAAATGAAATAACCATCAAATAAGTTATTGGTCTCAGAGGAGACCTTCCCCCTCCTCTGTTCTTTCAGTCGGAGGAAGTCTCTGTGTTTCAAAGCAGAGCTGGAGAGTTGTGCTGGGCCTCGAGTGTCAGCAGGCAGCAGGTCTGTCAGTTCAGCTGTGCCATGCAAACCTTTCAGCAGCAAGGATGCGTTTGGGCAGTTTGCTTATCAATGGCAACTTTGTGCCCTAAGCAGAAAAAAAAAAAAAAAAAAAAAAGTATTTTCAAAAGTGTTTATGAGAGCAGAACAATAATTTCTGAACCCTGGGCCCAAACACAGCCCATGCATGTGCTGGACACAGTGAAGCACCTCTCTAAGGCTGGAGTTGGTGGCAGGTAAGTGGTTGTGTGAAAGAATCCCTGGAAAGCACAAGACAAAAGGTTGTCTTCTGCCAACAGCTGTTCTCTGGGTGTGCCAAGGAGGGGCTGCATTACAGCTGTCCTGCCTCACCACCCCACCAGCTGAGCGCCCAGCAGTGGCACAGACCAGCTCTGCAGAGGTGTGTGCCTGGCAGGGAGAGGCAGCGATGGGGCTGCGGTCCAAGCAGGAGGACACGCAGAGTGCTCTCTGCATTGCCCTCCTCCTGACAGCTCCTGGACAGAAGGAGGGTAGAGCCAGCCTGTGAGGAGAGCAGAAGAGGGCACCTCCTGCATTTCTTCTGCACAGACACAGCAGCCAGGGTGCAGCCATTACAAGTGTGTGCAATCGAGACCAGTCCCGAGTCTTGTCAGGTAGCACTGCAGAAAGAAAGGAAACAGCTTGGGCTGGGCTTCAAACTGGCAGCTCAGGAATGGTGTTGAAGAGGTGTGCCACAGGATGGACTGAGGAAAGATTTGGAGGGAAAAGCAAAGTAAAGCAATAAATTCTGTCATGAGGGATTTTGAGAAGAGGTCAGACAAGCAGCTGTCATCATGAATGCAGGCAAGACTGCTCTGACCTTGGAATCTGGGTGTGCCCTGGGTGACTTCTGAAGGTGCCTTTCTATGAGTTTTGCAAGGTTTCAACAAGCTGATGCTGCAGATGCTTGCAGCAGCATAGTGCTGCACCTGGCATGCAGAATCCCAAAGGCAATTTAAAAACAGATTTGGAAAAGAGGTCAGACAAACTCTGCATGGACAAGAAAAGAAATTACTGATACATTTTCCCTAACGTGTCTGTGCTGTCACACACTCTGCATGCTAATATGCAGGGAACAGTGGCTCAGGGTGTGGAGGAGGCTGAGCAGAGCCACATACGTGCTCCGGGAGGGATCCTACTGAAATCAGTGTGGACCCAGCTAGGCATTTAAATGCTGGTCAATTCACAAGCTAGCCTTGGAAAACTAGTTCTGCATCCAAGTACCTGCAAAGAGCAGCAGCCTTGGCATGGGTGGGGAGGAAGGACACGTATCTGTACAGGCAGTAGGTCAGGACATGCTCCTGCCTTGAGAGAGTCAAAAAGCAGGCAGCTGACAAAGAGCCCTTGAGCCACCTTTAAAGTCTGCTACAGAGGAGAGATTTCAGCACAGGGCCCAGTCTTTGGAGGCTGCTGCACAGGTGTCCTAAACAAGCACGGTTATCAGTGCTGTGTTTGGAAGCAGAACAGCAAAGCTCATCAGTCCCGGCGTCAGCTGGAGCGCGGTGCCAGGACCGAGCGAGCAGTTGTGCACAGGGAGGTGTCACAGAAGACAAGGAGAGTTCGTGCAGTCAGCCTTTGAGAGTCAGGAGCCGCCCTGGGGTACCAGTTCGGCATGGGGGCACTGCCTGGCGCTGGGCGCTGCGTCCGCGTGGGGCTATCTCCCCCTCCCGGCCGTCCGCAGGACTGCACCGGCAGCAGCTCTGCGCTGCTGTCCCCGCGGCGCCGCCATGCCCGCAGCCTGGCCTGGGCGTCTGTGCCGCTGCTGTCAGCTGGGAGCCTCTGGGGCGGGTTTGCAGCTTGCGCCGAGCCTTGGCATGGTGCTGGTGCCTCTGCGAGGAAAATCGATGTTCACGGAGGCTGCTGCTGCTTCACCTCGGTGGGCTCAGAGACCCAAGGGTCAGTGGCTTCCAGAGCATCATCCTGCTGCTGCCCCTGCTCTGCCTCCCTACCTGCAGCTGAGGGCTATGGTCTGTGGGTCGCCCAGCAAAACGTCCTTCGTTTGTCCTTGGCACCCTGGAGGTGTTGCTGACCTCCTTGTGCTTTCCCTGTGCATTCAGGTTGGTTACAGAATCCTGTCCTTTTTACAAGCAGCTCCACAGCAAATGATAATCTTTAGCATCATTAAAATCCTTCACATTCAGCTGTGGCAAAGCAGAGGCTGAAGCAGAGGGAATGAATTTCTCTTCCCACTCAGGAAGCTGGGCTGCCCTCACTTGGCAGGGGATTTGTGCTCTGCAGACTCTAAAGGGTGACAAGTGTCACTTGGTAATCTGTGTGTGTGGCTTTGTCATCACTGGGTGGTCCTGCTGCAGCCTCCGGGGACCTCTTAGTTATGACAGTTGCTATTTGCAAGTCAGCTGCAGAAGGCATGCACGTGTGTCCCCCCTCCCCATATTCCTCCATCTATTTTTAGCTCTGCTATTTGGAGGGACATAAAACCAAGACACCTCCTGTTAGTTAGCAGCAGGTTGCAGCAGGTTGCAGCAATTTTCTCCCCTTAAGGGAAAGGCATGTTTGGTGATGGGATGGGAAGAACTTTGCAGGTGTGCTTCTGTGCCTGTGAAACCCATCTGCTGGCTGCCACTCAAGGGAATGCCATCCCTGTCACCTGCAGCAGACCCTTTTGGGAGCACATCCAGCTCAACTGGAGAGCTGGCTGCTGAATCCAGGGCAGGTTTGGTTTCTTCAGAGATCAGGCAGCAGAGGGGCAGGACAAAGCTTCTTGGGAGTACCAGGATTGTGTTTAAAGACCTGTAAGAAGTCATGGTGGTCTCTGGAGCTCTTCTCCTGCAAGAAAAGCAGGTAAATGAATGGGGAGAGACTGACCTCACAGTCACCCTGTATGCTGCCCCTCACCTCTGCATCCCAGCTTCTCTGAGCACTTGACAGAGCTCACTGAGCTGCATTTGAACATCCTCATTTTAGCCAAGGCAGCTCCTCTCAAGAGAGAAGCAGTGACTTTCTTGGAGGTAGCTTATGATTTTTCCAGACAGAAATTGTTTCCATTCCAGTGTTATTGGCAATACCCAAATATATGTCCAGGAACCAGTGGAAGCCAAGGAGCCTGATTTAAAGCTTCTGTTTTTAATGTCCAGTGAAGCAAAAGGTCAGCCTCTGTGCAGTGTGGCAGCCAGTCCCACCAACTCATGGTTTAACCTGGTGCAGCTTCCCAGTCAGATGAAGCAGCAGGGAATGTTCACTGACCTAACACTGAATTTCACCTGGAGCTAGTAAGCCTCAACTGAGGCTGTACCCAAACTGTCTTGACCTTGGCCTGTGCTTTTCAGTGCGCTTTTGCCTTTCCTCTGGAGATGAGCTTTAGTGCTGCAAAACAGCAGCTGGACTGCTCTCCTTGTGAGGGTCCTTGCCAGTCTGCAGGGCTGCGCTGTCCCTGCAACAGTGTCCTGCCCTCTCACTGTGACTTGTGCTGAGGAGCATTCATTGTTTTCAGGTCACCCCAAGCCCTCTGACTCCTTAATCTGGGTAGAGATAGCAGCAACATTTGCTTTGCTGTAAAACTTCCAGTTGCTGTTGGTTCACCTTTAGCCCAGCAGCTCTTCTTGTGCTTTTTAACACTGTTCTTCCTGCTCTCCAGCTGGTTTTGACATTTGGAATGTCACTAATGCAGGCTGCAGCACTGGGTGCTCTGTTAGCAGGTGTTTACATTTGCTCCTGAGCTGCCCCAGCTGCTGGAAGGAGCCTTCAGGAGGACCAGTACTGCCCAAAGGAGGAGTGAGCTGGGGTGAGAGGGCACAAGTGGTTTCCCTACAGACACAGATCACACAAGAAAAATGTCTGGCATCAGCCTTCAACACACTTCTCTTCCTAGGTAAACGGAAATTGTCTCCTGTGGCAGCTTCCCTGAGTCACTCAGAGCATTCAGGAGCCAGAAGAGTCTCTGCTGTCGTGCAGTGAGAGGCGTTCCTAGGGATTGTCTCTTCCTAGCTTTGTGTCCCCACTGCAGGGACATGGCCAGACCTTTCCTGGGAGGGGGATCTCTCTGAGACTCAGTCACATCACTAGGTTTTGCTCAGCTCTGGGCCTCTCCTCTGCTGCCTTGGTACTCAGCATCTTGTTAATGAGCCCAAGCACCTGCTCTGAGCTCAGCAGTGCTCATTTTCCTGAAGGGCTGCAAGTTGTCTTGCCAGCTTGTGCTGTGCGCTGCTGGTTCGGGTCACGTTCTGCCAGGGCAGGAGCGGAGCCAGGCTTGGCCCATCCGTCTGCCCTGAGTTGAGGAGAATAAAGCAAACATTTACTTCTGGCTAATGGTCTGTTCTGATGCTGCTGAACCTTACATCTTCCTCTGTCAGGCCTCCTCTTTCTTGCAGTATTTTGGGCTCTCTAAGCACTAGTTTTCATCCTTTTTTGACTGTCTGTGGGCAGCTCAAGGAATCTCTCTGGTCCCCGTCTGCACCAGGACTCACGTCTTCCTCCTTCTATGGGCAAATCTGGAGCCTGATAAAGCCTGCCGGCTCCAGGCTCCCTTTTCTGCTTTCCCCATCACATGTCCCTGTCCCTGCAGATTCAGCAGCCCTGGGGATGGCTCTGTGCACAGTCTGTCCTCAGGAGCCTGGATGCAAATCCAGCATCTGTGCCCTGGTCCTGTGCTTGGGACGTTGCTCACTGGAGAGGGCAGGCTCAGCAGGGCTGGCAGGGGCTGGCAGAGTGTTGAGGCAGGAGTTGTGAACCCATGGGGAGCTGACCACAGCCCCATGTCACCTTTACCCCCGGGATGGAAAACAGCCCTGGGGATGTGCCTTAAGCCTCTGAGGAGCTGGTGGCACTGAAACATGAGAAGAATCTGAAAGCTTCTCCTCAACTAACAGCACTTATTGGCACTGCTGCTTCCACTGTATCTCAGCACATGGATGCAGGGTGGAAAACCACCAGAGCGGAGGAAACCTGCCCCGTGCAGAGCTCCTTCCAGGCCTGTCTTCCAAGGTGTCAAGGCACCCTTCTTCCTTTTCACATAGGTGACATCTGTGAAGAGCTTCGGGGCACGTTTTCCTGTTCTGATGGCTCAGCAGCTCCCTGCTAGCAGCGGTGAGCAGGTTTCCCAAAGAGCCAGCTCAGCCAGGAGGGGAGGTGCAGTGCTCCCTGGAAGAGTCTGGCTGTTTAATTCAGTGCCCTCATCACAGTGAGGTGAACCTGTCATGAGGACGCATGCTGGCACCATGCCCTTTTCAAGGCCTGTGTGTGTGAAATGCTGAGCTGTGTGTGCTGCTTCCTCCTCTGAGTAAAGAAATATTCCTATGGTCTAAGACCAGGCCTGTGAATAGCTAACGAGAGCTGAAATCCCAACCTGAAATTACACTCTTCTGGATGAGTGGAGTTTTTTTAAAAAATTATTTTTTGAGGTATCTTTTAAGTGTAACTGGCTTGCAGGGGGCAGATGGTAAATCTTTGTGCCTGACTCAGGCTCCAGGAGAGCAGTTCAGGCAGGGCTCCTCTCCTGCTTTGTGTGTACTGAACATGCAGCCTCCACATGGCATCCTTCCTCAGAAATTAATTTGGGTAGGCAGGGAGCTGTGTGATGAGGTGGGTGATTGTCCCCCACCACAGACCTTTGGAAAAGTGCAGGAGGTTCATAGTTGTGCCTGGCTTGGGTGTGCAGCTGCTTTCCTGGAGGCAAAGTGCAGATCCCAGCGTGGGTACCCTGACACAAACTCCTGGCACAGCTGTGTCATGGTTTGACAGATGCCTGCAGGACAAATGTAGGCATCAAAACTGGCCTCCAGCCTCCTCCTTACCATCCACAGCAAGTTTTCTCACAGCCTCTGAGGCAGCTGCCTAAATCAGGGTACAGCTGGGTATTTCTGTCAGTGTACCATGGGATTCGACCCCTTCTGCCTTGCTTCAGCACCTGTAACCAGACCCTAGAGCAATCTCAGGTGTCTGGTGACTGCATTTGGAGGCTCTGTCCCCCACAACTGTCTTCCTGCATTGGAGGCATTGCTGGTGTTTGAGGGTGTTGACCACTTAACCTTGCACCAGCTTTCAGGTTCTCCTTGTGATGGCTTCAGGCCTGGTCACAGAAACATGCTTGAAAAACCCACAGTGAATGTGGTGCAGGTTCTGGTGTGAAGCAGCAGGAAATGCTCCTCTGGTCAAGGAGGTGCTTTATGCTATGAGTGACAAACCCAGAACCAAGTGCCAAAGAGATTAATGCCAGCAGCCTCGTCCTGCTCCTGACTGCTGCTCTGGATGTCCTCTTTCTGACCTGGGAATGAGGACTGGCGAGGGACAGCTACCAAGAGAGATTCTGTGAGCAGTGCTAGGAAGCCACTTAGATTGTAGTGCTGCCTGGAGGTGAGCCTGAGATGGCAGGAATTTGCCTTGCAGACAGTGAGGGCTATCCAGGCTCTAACTAGCTGGGGACTGCAGCCATCACTGGGGTTTGTACAAGGAAAGGGCTTGAAATGGTTTCTCTGTAACTGAGCTGTCTGGAAATCAGTGAGTTTAGCAGGGGGAGAAGTCTTGGAATCAGAGAATTGTTTTGGTTGCAAAAGACCTTTAAGATTGTTGAGTCCAACCATCCTCTAACTGCTGCAGTCTGGTGCTAAGCCACATCTCTCAACACCAGCTCTGTGCTCCTGTGGCTGTCATTCCTTTCACAGACATTAAATCTGCTTCTTCAGTTACTGGATTGCTTTAAAATGCAAATTAACCACTTGCCAAAATCCATTTCTTTTTCAGCTTGAATTTCAGTGGAGTCCATCTGGCATCTGCTGGGCAGTTCAGTGACTTCCTGGGGAGCATGGGCCCCGCACAGTTTGTTGGGCGTCAGACCTTGGCCACCACCTCGATGGGTAAGGAACACAAAGATGTTAGGCAACTTTAATTTAATCTTGAGCAGACTGCTCCTGCAAGCCACCTAATAATGTGTTCAGCAGCTGCTGATTTGCCAATCTCCTGCTCTATTAAATTGAGTAAGCTTGGCTGAAAGGTTTTGCTGATTGCTGCAAATGAGGCATTATCAGGAGAGCACCAGCTTTGTGCTTCCCTCCCTCAGATATGAAAGGCACAGGCAAGTAAAACATGCATCCTGTGCAACTCCATGTTTCCTTGCTCTCTGAGGCTCACCGAGCTCTGTAAAGACTTTTCTTATGGTCTGCCATAATTGTGTTTTCCAAAGCAGCCTGCAGCTCCAGGCACTCAAGTTTGGGAGAGCTGCCCTGAGCAGCGTGAGGCTGAGTCACCAAAGCCAGAGTAGAGACTGACACTAGGGATGGCTTTTGGAAGCATAAGCTTGAGTCACTCCAGAGCTGCTGCAGGAGGAGACCTTGGGTGAGACCTGCACTCAGGGCTTAGCGTTCCTGCACCTCGTAGCAGATGGGACATGAAGATGGTTGGGTTTTAACATTTAGTAACCCACAGAAGTGTCTTCTGAAGTCTTGTCTGTTCTAACACTTTGGTTTAGGAGATGTGGAAATTGGCTTGCAAGAGCGAAATGGGCAGCTAGAAGTGGATATCATTCAGGCTCGAGGACTGACACCAAAACCCGGCTCCAAAACACTGCCAGGTAATAAACTTTGACCTCCTGAAGTAATTTGCTGAGCCCTGCAATGCTTGTCAGAAAATTAATCAGGAATTAACCAGGAAAAGAACTAATTTCACTTGGCTTCTGTGGGAGCAAACAGCCTGTGTGCAGTGCTGAAAATAAGCCTGGCTGAGCGAATCTTTCCAGCGCTGTAGCTGCCTTCTTTAGAAATATACGAGACATGGCATTCTGCCTTTCCTGAAACAGACAGGAAAGTTCTCTGTACCTTGTCTCCATATTTGCTTTTTTCCAGCTGCTTACATAAAAGCTTACCTGCTGGAGAATGGTGTCTGCATTGCCAAAAAGAAGACAAAGGTGGCTCGCAAGTCCCTGGACCCTTTGTACAATCAGGTGTTGCTCTTTGCTGAGAGCCCCCAAGGCAAAGTGTTACAGGTAAGAGGGCAAGTCTCAAGCTTGCCCAACTCTCTCTTCCACCTCTGCTGGAAGATCTTGAGTCTGGCAAGAGGTCTGGATAATGAAGGCAGATGAGAAAAAGGCAATGTTTTCGTTGACCCAAATGCACTCAGTCTGAGTGCAGCAGGTGAAAAGGGAAACCTCTGTGTTGTACTCAAACTGATGATTATTTGACACCCCTCAGGTAACACAAGTGCCTACCAGAAAAATGTGGATTTGGGATTTTTTTAAGTTCATTTCTTCCCACCCAGTTATGAGACCGGCAGCACCTAGAGATGCTAAGCAGTCTTGCGGCATAGTTGTCTTCTCTGTGTGTGTGTGTGTGTGTGTGTGTGTGTGTGTGTGTGTTCAGAGCGCTCTGCTTTGGCCATCACCTGGTCACAGGTCCTACCTTTGTCTGCCCCACACGTTCTCTGCCACGCGTCTGGTTTCAGTTGTGTGCTTGTGTTTCCAGAGGAAAGAGGAATGTGCATTGTTAGTCCTGCCTAAAGCACCTCCATTGGTAAGGCCTGGCTAAGATGCGCTGCTAACACTGATGTCACTAATCCTTGAGGTTCTGTGGTTCCCCTCCACTGGCACATGGATTGGCAGCTGACTGCTGGATTGTAGTGAGATGACTGAGCCCTTCCTCATCTACCTTGCCTGGGAATGCTTTCCCCTCTTGCAAGAAGACTGCACGTTTTTGACTGCAGTGGGGTGGGAGCTGGCTTACTCTGCACTCACCTTGTACAAGTTTCCTTGTGTTGCTACCAGGAGGGGCTCTTACTGCAGCAGAACAGCCAGCAGCTTGGCTCTTTGCCAGCAGCCGTACCACCAGACCAGCTTTTGGCAGTGCCTTGCTCCATCTCATGCTGACCTAGAGTGTTCATTTTTGCTTTCTAATGGATGCTTGTTGTCTCTTTTACCTCATTTTACAGAGGATTGTTACATTGTGGTTGTTGGAGCCTAGGGAAAGAGGCTGTCATGATTAGCCAGAGATCACTAGTCTCCATCTCCATAGCCCATCATCCTCATCCTCTCTTCACAACATGGACTCGCTCTGGAGTCAGTCATCACCTTTGTCTTGAGCCACACAAGGCAGTGGTCACATGCAGACCTCCAGCATGCCAAAGCCCATGACCCCTCACTGCATCTGCTGTTCTCCATCATGTCGTAAGTGTGATTCAGCTTTCCCTGCTCGTCTGCCAGCTGTCCTCCCTCAGCCCTCACTCTGTGCCCACAAACCTTTCTCAGCAGCCTGTTCTACTTCCCCTCTGTGCCACTCTCTGTGTGCCCCTTGCATCACCAGCCCTGCATACCAGCGCTGGGCTCCTGCCCTTTCTCCAGGTGGGCAGCTGTGCCTGGTCTCCCATCTGCCCCATGTCCTAAGCTCTGAGCACAGAGGTCGAGATGTGCTCTTTTCCTCAGGCTCTTCGGCTTTTGACTCGAGCTACTGCTCAGCTTTTTCTGTTGGTTTATTTTTCCAGATCAGGAGCTCTTCCTGAGCCATTTCCCCTGGGCCACATTTTGTTGCCTCCAAGACCTCTTTCTATGCCAGGAGCAGGTTCAGCTGGAGATGCAGGAGCTGCAGCTGTGGGGGTGTTTTTTGCACATGTGGTCCCTGCTCAGCAGCAGAGCAGCAGAATGGTGTCACAGTCGCCTCTCTTCCCATGGGGGAAAAGCAGTCTGATAACAGCAGGATTTGCAAACCTGTGCTTCAAAGGAGAAAAGTGAAATGGCCAGTGAGAGTTTCTCATCACATGCTGATGGCCTCAACCTTTCTGAGAGCTGGCTGAGTAGGAAGAGGGATTGCTCAGACTGGTGCTTCCCAAGCAGGTGTGCATGGTGTGGGATTAATCTGCTGCCCCTCTTGTTCCCAAGGTGATAGTCTGGGGAAACTACGGCCGCATGGAGCGCAAGCATTTCATGGGAGTCGCCAGGGTGCTGCTGGAAGAACTGGATCTGTCCACTTTAGCAATTGGCTGGTACAAGCTCTTCCCAACCTCCTCGATGGTAGATCCCACTACAGGCCCGCTCCTGCGCCAGTCCTCACAGCTTTCCCTGGAGAGCACAGTGGGCCCCTGCTGTGACAGGTCTTAGTGAGTAAGGAAGGGGGAACTGCTTTTGTTTTTTTAAACATGCTGTCAAGGTTTTGTTTGCTGGAACTCTGACCTCAAGTGCAATGCATGTTCAGTCAGTTCTTGTGGAGCTGGAAGAGGAGGATAAACCAGTGACCTTAGACAGAAGACGAGGGGGAGGGCACTGTGCCCTCTCCACCTGAGGAGGAGGTGCCATGGGGCATGAGTCCTAGTTGTCAAATTAGACATACACCTCTTGTTTCACTTCTCTCACTGTCATTCTTGGACTCTTGTTTCAGACCAGTACTAACCCTGGAAAGTTGCAGCCTTTGGAAGAATTTGGGGGGGAGCAAGGAAGGAGTTTTTCTTAACTGCGTGTCTTAGAAATTTCTAATACAGATTCTGTCAGGAGAAGGTACCTGAAAAATTCAGAGGCCAATATCTGACCTGAAGTGAGCAGGAGCAGAAAGGTTAAGAGGGTTTTTTTATGAGGTGTTTCTTCTTGAAGAAGGGAAGAGACCTGCAACTCTTTCTTTAGAGTCAGTTCCCTGCCACCGAGTCATGCTCACCGTAATGCCGGCACCGCTGTTTACAGACCTCGCCAAATTACCAGCAAGTGTCTTTGCAGCTGTGTCCCTTGTCTGACCCTGCTGCTGGAGCAAACAGGTAATTCCAACAGAGTTTGACTTGAGCAGGCTAATTAACTGCAATTTTGCTCAAAAACATCCCACCCAGGAAGTGGGAACTGAACATCAGGCTTGCAGCTCGAGATGTTTTGCATTGTCAGCTACAAAGTTCTGACTCCTTTACTGTTGCTGTGTGTCCTGCAGTCTCCATCTCTTCTATCTCCTGCTTTTCCTCTGTCTCCTTTATACTGGTACATATCTGCTGAAGATGCTATGTTCTGACCTGAAAAAGGACTGGTTTATTGTGCCACGGGAGAGAAGAGTGAGGTTTCTGGGGGTGCAAAAGAAAGAAACCTCAGTTTATCACCTGACAAGCAGGTTCTGGAGAGGTGAAACTGTCCCTGTGCAGAGAGTGGTGCTTTAGGCAGTCTCAGTAGTACACGGGTTGTGAAGTGCTCCTGCAAGAGGAGGTGCAATCCCGTAAGCATGGAGAGGTTGTGGACTGAGGAACCTGAAGACAGTGGCCACAGCCTGTGTATTTCATGAATTAAAGTGCAACTCTTGGTGTAAATTAAGCCAGTGAAGCACAGCAGCTGCTGTCAGCAGTCACATGCTGGAGTCTTTGGCAGGTCCTTCAGATAATTACCAACTTAGCATCCAGAGTCATAGAGAATCTCCAAAGATTTCCTGTTGACACTGCTGTTTTGGCCAAGCTTTGTCTTAGTTTCTAGTGAAGATTTGGTGACTGTTTTGGAGTGATTTAGTTTTTGGAGATGTTTTTCTCTGTGATTTGAAAGCTAAGGTCCCACGTCACCTTTAGGAAGGAGCAGGTTACTGACCTGCCTAGAGACATACTGGACATCCATTTCGGCACGTGGACTGCAGCTCTGTTAGAATCAAAGCAGGAGTGTTGCGTGGGTGGTGAGAGCAACTGCTTTTGGTCCCAGCTTGGCTATGGCATTTGGAATTACTTAGAGGTGAGCAACAGAATATAATGGACCTTACACTGCTCTGTGTAAAAACAGGATAAAGGAGAGGGAACAAGGATGAAGGACACAGACCAAACAGTTTTGTGAGTCTTCAGTGGTAAAACCCTCAAGATTTCAGATCAATCTCTTAGTTTCCTTGATCAAAGGTATCTCGCTGATGACTTTTTCCAGTCGTATTAGACAATTTCTCTATCCTAGCTGAGGAAAGTTTGTTGCATGCTGGTCAAACTCTGTTGTGGCTCTCTCAGTTTTAGTTCTTAAGAAAAGCACATTTACTGTAATTCCAGTCAGCATCTTTTCCTCTTGGTATGTAGTGAGCACTAGGCAATATTGTACAGTATGTGTATGAACTAGACTAGATTAGGTAAATTTAGTGGTTTGTAGCACTGGATCTTTTAATAACTCAGTCTTTAAAAGGACCATGGGGAGCTCTGGGTGCCCGCCGAGCAGCTGGGTGCCAAGGCTGCTCCTGCAGGTTATGCCGAAGGCTTTACCTAGGTACCTAGTTTGGGCATTGTCTGCAGTAACAGCTAGTTAATCGTGGGTTTCCTGTGTCCAACAAGATGAATGCAACATTTATGTAGTCTTTAGGGGGAGTAGGATTCTGTATACACCAAAAATATTCCCCTTGAAAGCTTTGTCTAATGACTGTCCCTTGCACAGCTCAGTTCCTGCAGTCCTGTCTCTATAGCCCAGCTGTCTGAAAGCTCTGCAGGCTCAGTGGTGACCAGTCTGGTTACCGTGGGACTATGAACACTGAGGACTGTCTCCCATATGTTTTTTATCATGCTAAAAGGTCACTGTCAGCTGTTATTTCTGTAACATCTCTGATTGTGACACTTGGAGGCAGTTTTCAGTCTGCTGCCTCCTGTTGTCCTCTGCACTTCCCACGTAGTCGACCCTAGTCCAGTGGCTCTCGCGTTTGTTTCTGCTCCCTTCCAAGTCCCGTTTTGCCCTGGGAAGTTGAGTGTTGCAAGCCCTGGCTGCCACGGGCAGCAAAGTCACACAGAGTGGCAGGTGCAAATCGCCCTCCTTCATAAAGCAGACTCACAGGAGCCCCTTTGAGAGTGCTCAAGATGGGCTGGGTGAGGCCAAGAGGGTTACATGGTACCCTAATGTAAATTCTGCCTGCACTCATGCCCATAATTCCTGGCCATGGTGTATTACAGTTAAAAAGAAGTCCTCTAGTTGTCCATCAATTAAAGACTCCCAGTGTAGCATCCAAGGCAAGACTCAGGCTGATGTTTTTTACCCTCTGAATTTGAGTTGCCAGTTTCGATCTGATGCAATTGATGTGGCAGTTGGGGTTACCAGTGTGACCATGTGAAAAGTAGCAGTTTGCTGGAGTGGCGAGTGGCTCAGAACTAAACTTTGGTCTCCTTTGCAAGTCCCAACTGAGCTTTTCCTTTGCCTGAATCTGGCTGTTAGTTATAGTCATGGAGGGGAGAGAGAGGAAGAGCAGGAGCCTTAAAAAAAGTGTTGTAATATTTTCATCTGAGCGCAGCAGTGAGGGGCAAGGCTGGGGAGAGATCAGTTCCTGCCCAGCTCAGGGTTGATTCCTGTTCCTTGTGCATGAAACATGACATTTTAAGAGAAATGGGAGGATTATAAAAATGGAGATCCCATTCCAAAATGGTACTGGATCTCCATTACTGTTACCGTGGAAACCAGGGATCCTGGTGCTAAGAGCACCCCTGAGAGCAGACTGCTCTCTCCCCACAGGGAATCACCTCGTGTGTGGCTCTGAGCTAAAGGGCAGCTTGACCAAGCTTAGCTCTGGTTTGTTCAGGCAACAGTCATGGTGTTTTCCCAGTCTCCTGGTGCTGCTTTCCCTTTGCTCCAGCATAGCCGGAGTGGTATAGAGCCAACACAAGGTCCTCACTCTGCACCTCAATCCATAGGTACTCACCCTGCAGCTGCAGCCAGACTGGAGCATCCTTTGTCTCAGGCAGGGAAAGGGGCAGATGACTTCATTGTTTAGCCACGTGCATCCCCACTTCTTGGCCTTGGATCGTTTCAAAGAGCACTGCAGAACTGTTTGCTTTGAATGAAAAGAGACATTTATTGCTTCTAGCTACCAGATCCTTTATCAATGTACTGTTCTAAGTTGGCAGGTCTTCTGGAGTACAAATATCACAGGCTCCTGCGAAGGAGCTGGTTTTAAGGTGTTGAGGCAGTTAGCAGCATCTCAGCCTGAGCATGTTTAGTAACAGTTAGACAGCAAGACAACTTTTTTATGAAGCTCATTTTAAGTTTATTACATGCTGTTGGTGATATTTTAAATCAGGAAAAATATTTTTCTTTAAAGACAAGATGATGTATGTTTTTTAACAGAAAACATGAGTCAGTGTTTGCAGAAGCCTTTACTGTTCTTGCTGTGAAGTTTATTCATTCTTCTGATTTCCATGTCCCTTGTTACATTTTGTCAGCTTTTCTCCAAAAGAGGCATTTGTAAATACACACCCGAAGAGAGTCCTGTGAGGGATTCTGTTCAAATGGGCCATGGAGTGATTGGTAAATCTTTGCTGTAGTTCATTAACTCTCAGCTACTCTTCAGGCCTTTGCTGAAAGAATCGATGTTGTGCTTTCCAGATGAGAACTACTTAGCTAGTTTTGTCATAATCCTGTTCTCTGTATAAAGCTCTTTTTATAAAGAAAGTCTAATAGGCTAACAAGCAATAATATATTCCTTGTGGTGTGCACAGGCGTGACTGGCAGGCTGGAGTGCATATTGTTGATACAGTTCCTAGTTGTCTTCAGTCTCAGTGACATCACTTTTGACAAAAGTCCACATTAACTTGGATTGTACCAGAAAGGGAGGGCAGGGCTGCTGCTGCTGCCCTGTGAGAGACGTTTGTGCTGTAGACTTGTCTGTGAGTGTGTGTGCCCGTGCACGTGGAAGCCCCCAGGCAAAGAGTGGAACAGCTGTAAGTGACTTCCTACTATGGAGGTAGTAAGCAGTAGTTTCAGTATAAACTCAATGACTGTTTTTCTTAGGCTCTCTAGTATTTGTAACTCGATGAGAATGGTTCCCACTGCCACTGTAGCCCCAGTAAAGCAAAAAAGTCTTTGCACCCTGGGGCCACATGATCTCTGCCTGACAGCTGCTTGTTTTCCTGAGTTTTTTTCAGAGCAGCAGATTGAGCTGCTCCTTTTTAAAGGCTTTGTGGGTTACTCTGTCCATTTCACAGGTGGTATTTAATTGTTTTGTTAGAGAGTTCCACCCAAGGCAGACTGGGACTGCCCTGTCAAACAGGCCCCAAGCTGTTCTGGCCCTTTCCTCAGAAGTCAGCTACTGCTGGGACCAGCTAAGGATTTTTCCAAAGTGGCAGGATCAGGATACTGGGTTTTGAGTACTCTCTATCATTGATGCAGTGCATAAACCAAACCGGCTCCCAGACAGCACCCAGCCCATTGCCTGTGGATTTCTGGCAGCATTTGCCATAGGGAAAATCTTGATGTTGTTCTCAGGATGGATGGTGGCGTGGCCATGCAGGCAGCAGGTCACTGCCCCAGTGATGCTGGAGCCCCACAAATGGAGAAATAACTCTTAGGGTTTTGTGAAATGCTCTGAGAGGGAGGAGAGCTGTGTAAATGCAAAGCGTTGTCAGCAGAGAAGTCTAGGGTATATTGAAACCTGGAGTGAGCATCTAAGATGAAATCGCAGCTACCAGATGTGAACCAAGCACCTAGAGAAGAGGCTGACCAGTGAAAGCCTTTCCATGTCCACCCCAGCACACCCTGCCAAGGCCTGGCTCTCTGTAGGGGTCTGTCTGCATGAACAGATACAGGCACAGAGCAGAACAACACCTTGGAAAGTGGCAGGTTCCCTTAGGGAACCCCTCTTGGCAGGGGCTGGCTGGTTGTGCAGTCTATGTCCCATTCCCTTGTGTGAGCCCTTTGCCCACACCAGACCCAGCAGCTGAGTCTGTGGGACACTGATGAAATTTGGCATGGCAGAGCCCCACGCTCCTGCTATGCCCAGCATGTCTGACAGCCCACCCTGTCTCTAGCATGTCTGCGAAGGTGGCACTTGCCTGGGCACTTTGCAAGTGATTAGGTGTTGCCAAAATGTGGCTGTCTTAAATCCACACTGCCAGGCTCCTCTCTCCTGGTTGGCCAGTGTCCCAGTCAACACACAGCTGCACATCCTTCCCTAGCCTCAGCTCTCGTCCACCACAGCAGCTTTAGACTTCTCCTGAAGCACCTCAGACTCTTCCCATGGTGCGGACACCCTTCTGCCCACCCTTCCTTGTGGTAGCTGCTCTCATCTTGGTGCAGGAGAGAAGCTGGGGAGAGTTTCTTGTAGCATTTGGTTCTTTGCACTTTAGTGACTGAAGCTGAGAGCAAGCTAGCAGCAGCCCTCGCAGGGCACCAGCAGAGGCTGCCCCCAGCCATGCTCTCTTCAGGACTTCCAGTAGCTGAAATGGCAAATCTGTGTTGTTATACCCTGCTCTGCCAGGTCAGTAGGCAGCTCTTGCATTTACACTGCACACCGGGCACCTCGTGTCGGCTGGTGATTGCCAGCAGAGGGGTCCCGTGGGCACAGGCAGCATTTGGGCACAGTGAGCTCTGCGTGGGGCAGAAGCAGCTGAGGGAAGAATGGAGGCACAGCTGCTCCTGAAGCCATGCCCACAAGGTTTCCAGGAGCTAGGTTTTTGTACTTGCTTGGGCACCATGGATTGGGATAGCTGCCCACTGGGGCTACAGATCCCCCTAAACACCAGCCTGGAACTGAAGCAGTTTTTATTTTGGGTCTGTTCCTCTTTACCCAGTCGTGCTCACTGCCCTCCAACAATTCCATCTTCTCTACCTGTAGCTGGTTTTGGCTTTCTTTGGAGCAAGGAAGAGTGAGGTTTGGAGAGCAGATCCAAGGCTTGTTCCTGCAGCCTCACCACGCTGGGCTTGCCTGCCCCCCAGCGAGCTGCAGACTGCTCCCTGTGCCAGATGGAAAGGGCATCCCAGGGACGCAGTGCCTCACCCAAGACCTTGCCCACAGCACTGCCATGGCCTGCCATCCGCCTGGGGTGCCAGTGTGCTGCCCACCTTTTGTGGCAGTCCTGAGTTCAGACCACAGGGGTCCTTCCTTTCCTGTCCTCGGTAGGAGCTAGAGGTCTACTTCAGAGGCTTCACAGCTGTGATGGGGCCGTGCTGGCGGCCAGAAGGCAGGTCAGGGAAGGAGCTGCCTCTATGCTGGCCAGGGAGAAGGAGACTGCCAGTGAGCTTCTCTCCTGGTTCCCTCCGCTGTCCCCTGTGCCCTCTGCTCCTGCATAGCTTCTCCCTTCCCTCTCTACACGAGGCCTTATTCCAGCCCGAGGGGACTGAGGCTGCCTACAGCATCTCTTTGCACTGAAGCGTCCATCCCACGCTGCCGTGGGGCGCCCCTGGGCAGTGCTGCAGAGCTGGCCTCTGCTCAAGGATGGAGCCCCCACCCCACCTCCATGCTGTCCCTCCCCAGTGCCCGGTGCTCTGCCTTGTTCCCCACTGCCAGGGGCCTGGCCATGGTAGGGAAATCTGCAACCTTTCTGCTTCATTAGCTACTCCATGAAGACTGAAAGCTTTGCAGGGGCACTACCCAGCTGCTACCCTTCCTCTTGTCTTTCTGTAGGAGTGGAGGCAGCTAATCTGCTCTTTTTGGTCTCTCTAACCCTTTCCAAAGCTCTTGGGAGGTTTTTAACATCACCTGTGAGATGCAGTCCCCTTGGAGCCAGTGGGAACACAGGCAGTGGAGATAGGCAGCCTGCTGGGGAGCAGCTGGCCAGGAGTGCAGCCTGCCTCAGGTGAAAGGTAGGACATGGTCCTGGCAGTGCTGGAGCGATGCCGGCTGCTGGCCTGGAGTTGGGAGAGGACTCTGCTAGATTTTTTCCTGTCTGTAGGTTTTATTCAGACAATATGTATTGATTGAGTGATTTACAATTCAGTGTTAATCTAATGACAACGTTGATAATGGTGATAATAAAACCTTTCTTTTTCCTATGGTGTGTTGGAGTTCTTTGTGGAAAGTCTCTGCCCTCTCTGTTGTCGCCATTATCTTCAACCTGAGATTTCAGCTGGCATGTCCCTTCTCCTTGTGTCTGTAGGCAAAGAGAGCAGCCCAGTCTGACATATCTCAGTGCTGCCCATGGAAAGGCCCTCTCTGAATCAGCCCCAGCTTCACACCTGCATTTCCTTGTGCCATTTCCAGATGTAATTTGGCCGTGGGCATCTCTGGGAAGAGAGCTGAGCTGACTCCCAGCCTGTAGTCTGCTTGCTACCTCAACCAGAGGCCTTCTGTTCACTTCCCAAGACCTTTTGTGATCTGCACTGTCTATTCAAGGTTGACTGAGACCTTGGAGGTGAAAATATTGCTGGAAGAAAATCCTACTCTTGCCCAGGCTGTTTGGAATACCAAGAGGCAGTGTAGGTGCAGAGGGATCTGGGGGATCCTCGGGAAGGAGACCCGTGGGTGTCCCTGGGTGTGCAGCTGCTGCCCAACCCTGGATGGCCTTGACCTGCAAGCTGTTGAATGGGAAGTGTCTGGGGGTTCCAGTGTGGATCCTGTTGTGGGGGACTGTGGGAGAGGTGGTGAGGACAGGCAGCATTCCCCAGGGACCTGCTGCAAGCCCTTTTCCCATGGGAATGATGAGGGATTGCAAAGTTCCAGTTCACTGAGAACTTCTTCAGTTTTTCTCATGCCTGTAAGTTCCTCTGCAAGGCATCAGGGCAGCTCCCCACCCTGCCACCACCTGCTCCTGCTACAGCCCCATGGGAAGCAGTGGCAGAGGAATGAGGAGGAGGAAGATTTCTCCACCAGTACAAGTGTCTGGGAGATCAGGGCAGCCCAGCATGGCAGCTGGGGAAGAACAGCATCTGCCACCCTCAGACCATCATCAGTTTCCAAAAGCAGGACAGGGACAGACCTCAGGCAGTCACTAAGCCTGAGCTCCCAAGCAGCAGTGCCTGGCAGCTTGGCCTGCACAAAAGCAACAAGAAACCCAAGCAGGTTCCTCTGCCCCAGCAGGCCCCATGGTGCAGATATATCACCAGCCCCAGTACCTCTGCCAGCTTTGCATCATGGCATAGCAGGTCTGTGGCATGAGCGAAGAGCCACTGAGTACTGGCAGGGCTGAATCCAGAGGTACAGTGCAAGGCTGGCTAAGCCTCTAGATTGAGCTTCCTCTCCTGCCTCCAGCTCCAGAAGGCGTGGGTTTCACCAGGGTGATGCCATGTGGGCTCTGACTTGTGCAGGAACTGAAGAGCTGCTTCATTCCATGAGTGCAGACAGAGCGTGAGAGTTGCTGACTCCATCCTCACCCCTCAGAGGTTGTTCTGGGTGCAGTGTGGAAAGGGCAAGAGGTCTCCATCTGTTCCACAGCTCTGGTGGCAAGGGCTGACAGCTCTAGTGAGGCTGGCTAGGGGGAAATGGGACATGGCAAGCAGGGGGCTGAGCTGGTGAGATGAGCATGAAATGACGACGGAGGAGATGAGGTGGCACTGACAGGTGGATTTTGAAGCTCACAGCTTGCTTTCTTCCCTGCCTCCTCCCCTGTGCTATTTAAACCAGGGCTCACACAGTTGCTCCAGATCTCAGCTCGCTCATCCTGATCTGGGGCCATGCAAAGTGCAAAGTGGTGCAGTGGCTGAGCCGGGTGGGGAGTTGCAGCCAGGGCGCTTTGGTGGTGGGAGGCCTCTACACTTCCTGCCTGCCTGTGAACTGCCACACACCTCACAGGACCTGCGGGAGCATCTAGCTGAAGGTCTTTCAAACCAGCCCCTCATGCCAGCCTCTCCCTGCCTGTCTGCCCCAGGCTGTGCAGCCCAGGGCTATGTTCCTCGCTCTATCACTGTCCCTTCCCTGCCCACACACGGGACAGAGGGATGGGTTGAGGCCAGCAAGGGCTGAGAATCTTGCATGAGGGTTCTGCTGCCCACGTGCAGGAAGGATGGAGCCGCTGTGGTCCAAGAATGGATGTGAAGTCCCTTCTCTGCCTCCAGTGTGGTGTAGAACAGAGAGCATGCCCTAAACAGGTACCAGGTGAGGAACCCCTCACCTGACCAGCAGCCCTGCCTTGCCCAGCACCGCTGTGCTGCCTGCCAGCCCCAGCAGCAAGGCGCTGAGCTGGCCTGCTTGGCCATCGCCTGTCTCAAAGTACAGGTCCCTGACATTGTCAAGACTGGGGCAAGACAGCCCCAGTCTCCCTGTGCAGATCTGGGGAGACACCAAAGCCCAAATCTGCCTCCAGGTGAGCCCAAGCACAAGAAAGGTGGTCGATGTGAAGGTCATTGGCCAAGGAGGGTGAAGGAGCCCAGGGCATGCCCATGCTGGGTTGGGCAAAGCCACCGTCCCACAATGTGCACTAAGATGCAGCTGCTTCCCATCTCTGGGATAGCCTCCCCGTTCTGGCTTCCAGTGCCCAGACAGCCCAGCAGACACCCACAGGGATAATACCCTGGGCATAAACACTGCCCACGCCCTGTGGAAGAGAACCAGCCCTGGCATACCCCTGCAGTGGGCAGGGCTGGGACTCATCTTTCTGTTCCCTCTAGTGACACGTAACCAACTACCAGCACTGGTTTCACCTTTTATTAAACTACCAAAGAACAAACAGTGGAGAGAGCAAAGCCTGCCCTGGGGCCTTCCCAATGCTGCTGCTCCGCATGCCTTCCCCACCAAGAAAAGGGGATTGTCCTCTGGGAAAACCCCTTCAGAGGGTGTTTTGGGTAGAACTAAGAGTGAAAAACGTCTGTTATTTGGGCTGGGGGGAAACCGAAGTGGAGATCCTACTGATGTCAGAGCCCAGTTCTGTTTTCTTGGGGACAACACAGGATGGACATGGGCCATGTTGGGGAGCACAGGTGAAAGAGTCTCCCAGGTGGGGCTGTGTGGCTCCCCCATCGCAGCCAGGAATGCACACGAAGATGGGATCACCTCCCTCTGATCACCCCAGCAGCCATGAGCACAGGCCCATGAACTCCTGGGGACTGGAAAGAGGTGAGGAGCAGGCATGCTTGCTAGGTGGCCAGAAGGAGGAGAGGGGTGAAGTGAAGGTAATGATCCTCCTCAAACTTTAGGTGGCTTCCCTGGGGCTGTGCCCTCGGCTCAGCAGTCTAGGCTCAGCAAAGAGCAGGGTTATGGTGCGGATGGAAGAGTTCAGCTTCCCCTGGGAACGGGGCCCAGCATCCCACCAGCCAGCTCAGCCTGGAGAAGCTACCAGTAGTGAGGTGAGGTGTGCAGGTGGGTAAGGGGAAGAGCACCTCCAGCTTCCAGTACTGTACCAGCCACCGCCCTGAGCTGAGACCCCGTGGGCTGGCCAGGAGAGGTGCAGTCACATGGAGCTGTTCCCGTATCCTGAGCAGCAGGACCTCAGCCTGTCCCCTCCTGCCCACCCACCAGCTGCAAACCTGCTTTGTGGCACCAACTTACCTGCACCCAGTATCAGCAGACAACTGAAAGATCTCCAACCCTGCCAGGCTCACTAACACAGGCTTTGCTTCTGATGCCCTCTCACCAAGTGCAGTCTAGCCCATGCTGCAAGGAGCACACAGCCAAGGCTGGGCAGAGTGGGAGGGCAGCAGTGTCTCCATTTGGGGAGCAGGGAGGTGGAAAAGCAAACCTAGAGGCTGCTGGACTTCACACTGGGGAACCTCTTGCCAGACCCAAGTGCTGGAACCTGCATGGGAGTAAAAAGCAAAGAAAAACCAAGGATGCCATTCAGTGCAACAGAAAGGGGAGAGGATTTCTCAGCAGGGTTTAAACGCTCCTGCTGGACCCGGCTGTCAGCTGGAAGGGGAGAAGGACGGGGAAATGGGAGCAGTAAGAAGGAGCTGACATTCTGTTCCTCGTTGGTCATCTCGGTGAGATTCGAGCCGTGCCCCTAGATGGATTTCCTGCGCAGCCGGGCGCGGTGTCGGCAGCGGGGGCTGCCGGAGGACAAAGTGCTCCCTGGGGAGGAGCCAGTCGGGGCCCGTGTGCTCAGGGACACCTCGTCGATTTTGTAGGAAATGGAGCTGTAATACACGGGATTGGTGTGGCAGCTCAGGGTCTCGGGGTGGGAGGGCACCGGGCTGCCGCAGAGCCGCGGTCTGTAGCACAGGCAGGTACAGAAGGAACGGACCGCGGCCGCCGAGTGGGCTGACTGGCGCCGCTGCCGCTCCGCCTCCTCCGGGATCAGGGGGATGAGGTTCATCTGGCTCGTCCTGTCCCCCGTGGGCAGGAAAATGGCATTGCTACTCCGGCTGTCCCTCGCGGGCCTGAGGTGGACGTTGTTGTGGGCTCTCCTCAGCGACGCTCGCTCTTCGGCGTCTCGCCGCTCGTCCTCCGAGTTCATCGTCAGGAACCGCAGCACCACCAGGTTGAGGAAGGCGCCGATGACCGTCAGACCCACCAGAATGTACATAAAGCTGAAAGCCACGTACGGGGGCTTCTTCTGCAGTGCTTCGTTCTTCTGCAGAGCCACGAAGTCTCCAAAGCCAATGGTGGTCAGCGTTATGAAGCAGTAGTAATAGGCATGAAAGAAAGTCCAGCCCTCAAAGTAAGAGAAGGCTGCAGCGCCGATGCACAAGGTCCCCATGCAGGACAGGAAGCCAACCAGGACCATGTTCTCCATGGAGACGTTGGTCGTCCTCATGCCCAGACACTTCTTGATCTTCTTGAGCAGCAGCCGCACGACAGTATTCATGCGCTCCCCCAGGCTCTGGAACATGACCAGCGTCAGGGGGATGCCCAGGATGGCGTAGAACATGCAGAAAACTTTGCCAGCATCTGTGCCTGGAGCAGCGTGCCCATAGCCTGCGAAGGGAAGAGGACAGGCAGGTGTCAGGGTTTTTCTTGCTGGGGTTTCCAGCAAGGCTTACCTGGGACCAAGAGGAGTAGTAGAATAAGGAGGAAATGGGAAATGAGTTGGTAACAGATCTGCAGGCAATGCTGATGGCGCATGGGGTGACACGTTCTGGTATGATGGCACATTGCATGTGGGCAGAACCTGATTTGGCCTTTAAAGAGAGAAGGTCACCTCCTGATGGCCCTAGGGATGGATTGAGTGATTTCCACAGCGAGCGAGGACAGAGGGTCTGTGGGACACTGAAACCAGCAGTGACAAGTCACCCTGTGGGAAGGGATGCAGCCAGCCACTCCTAACCAAAACTGCCCTTGCGGGGCCATCACCAACCCGCCCTGGCACCTCTCCGGCCCGTCCAGCCCAAGCCCTCCAGTGCCATGTGCACCTTTGGGCTATATGATCATTTGCTGCATGAACTGTTGGGTAGGAGCTATAGTGCCCCTGTGCTATAGGGTGAGTTCCCACAGGAGCAGCTAAGCCTGGGAGGACTTCTGCAGAGCAGCTTCAGCTTTGCTCCAGTGTTACTCAGACCATAAAGCAGTGCTGAACTGTTGGGGAAGAGGGACCATGGTGTATTAGATGCAGGGAAGTTACTTAGGGCAGCACAGGCCTGTCAGCCCTTGTCCCAGGGACAAGCAGCTCAAGGAGGACAAAATGCTCCTTGAATGCCTTCTGTGATTTAATTTCCCCACCTTGCTCCACGTTTCAGAGCTGTGACTCAGGGATGCACACAATTACACCATGAGTGGTGATGAAGTGTTCACCAGGACCTGCCAGGCTTCTGCAGTGACTCTGTGCCCACCTCACTTCATTACAGAGACTGAACAGACACCAGTGGCCTCTGACCCAAGTGGATGAGTCAGGAACTGGGTGCCAGGGAGGCAGGCAGTGTGGGGAGTAAGAGCATCCAAGGGCATCCAAGCCTTGCTTTTCAATTTCTTTCTGAAGATGGCTGCAGAACTGTGCTCTTGCACGGCCTGTGGTGAACACATCTCTGTGTGTTCACTTTGTCCTGGTGACCATGAGAATTTTGCATGAAGAAATGGGGGAACTCCCTTTTTTTTTTTTAATTTCCCAGTCTTGCTCACAGCTGTGACTTGGCTTCCCTCTGTCTCTGCTGCCAGTGGATTTCCAGGACTTTGTAGGGAAACTATTAGTATGGAGCAGTGGGAAGCCCAGAGGATGATAACCACATTGTGCAGGGCTCCTGCTCCAGGAAACTCCTGCAATGGGATATGGCTGGGAGGCTAAGGACAGTGTTGCACTTGACCATCCTGTGCTCCATGGTGCAAGTGGGCAGGAAGGGACTGGTTTCTACTTGCTGTCGTTCTAAAGCCACACAATCGAAAGCTGCTAAAGTTCATGCCTATAATGACACATTTCACAGAACACAGAGCAGACCTGAGGCTGCAGTGGACATAAAACCCCCACTCAGATCCAAGCTCAACAACCCAGTGGAATTATCCAGTGCTGGGCTGCAAGATAATCCAGTGACAGCAGTGCGAAGGTAAAAACAATGATCCACAAGAGCAGTAAGTGGAAAAACAGTTGTTGTACTCAGAGAGACTACTAAAAGAGCATTTGAGTGATGCTGTGGAAATGACAAAGGGAATTAGAGTAAACACAGCCACATTAACCTCAGAACAAATCTGGAGCACAGCCTGACAGAAGGAGACCTGAGGTGCCAGCATTTTGGAAATATGGCACCCAGGCTGAAATTCTTTATGGCAGGGACATGTGATAAGTGCAGCGATTGTTTGTCGCTGTTAACAGAACAGTGATGGAAATGAAGCTGCAACCTGTCAGAAGATGATGGAGATTGTCCCTGAAACCATCCATCCTACTCTCTTGCTGGGGCCCATTGCTAACCCTGTGCTAACCCTTGCTGTTTGCTAGCCATGTGCATTGCCAGCTGCACAAACTCCACCTTGCATCTTGTGACGGTACATGGAGACCCCCAGGGCAGGGCCACCTCTCATGCCCTGGGAGTGCAGCACAGCTGATCTCACCAGCCCTTCTCCTGAGGGATGATGCTTTCAGCTACCAGATGTGTTTCACCCATCCCAAGCCCCTTGGTAAGGCTGAGCCCTGTCCCAGGGGATGAGGAGGGGACTGTTGGCTGGGGAAGGGCAGGTTCAGCCTTAGGGTTCCTGACTCCAAACCACAGAATCATAAGATGGTAAGGTTGGAAGGGACCTCAAAGCTCATCCAGTTCCAAGCCCCTGCCATAGGCAGGGACAGGTCCCACTAGTACAGGTCACTCAAGGCCTCATCTGCAGACTGAAATCCCAGCACCAGCAATGACCTGAGCACAGGATCCTGTGCCCATCTACCCCCATAGGATGATGCTTAGGGTGCATGGATTAATAAAAGTGAATTAATTAAACAGTGCTAAACTCCCATGTGGCCAAGCTCACCTAGGACCAAGGCAATCCTCACTTGATTTGCTTTCATTCTTTTGCAGAACCGAAGCAGACAGACAGAGGGACGGGGCTCTGGTTTGGGTAACTGTGTCTACATGGGCGTTTGATGCCACTCATTCCTCACCAGGCCAGCAGACCCCTGCCTTTGCAGGTTCCCCTGCAGGCTGAGCCAGATTCAGCACCTGGTGGCTGTCCTGGCTTCCTGAAGCCAGGTCTCAAGCAGCCAAACAGGCCGAGCTGGCTGAGCTGAGCTGAGCTGGCAAATAGTTCTTGCCCAGCTTGTCGGTATGGCTTGCTGGCTACAATACTGCACAGAGAGCAGGCAGGGCTCCCACCTCTGTCCTCCTGCACCCCCATCAGCTTCTGCCACTGCCTCTCACAAAGATGCCTACAAGCAGTTCTGTGTCTTGCCCATGGATTACTTCTGAACTGCTGGGCACTGGGGATCCTACAGGGTCAGCTCTGGGGAATGGCCTGAAGGGATACCCCAGGCTTGCAAGGGTGAGATCTGCCTCTGCCATGCAGGCAGCACCCCCCTCACCCTCTCCCCAGGACTGTGCTGGGGCTCCAAGAGGTGGTGGAGGTGTGGGAAGGTTTGGAGGTGCAGAGGTATGGGGATGGAGGGAAGTTGAGATGAAGAGGTATGGAGATGCAGAGATGCCAGGACAGAGGGATGGGGACATGATGTGGTACAGGGATATGGGGACACAGGCATGTTGAGATGATGGGTTACAGGAATGTGAGGGTGGAGAGGTGCCAGGATTTGAGGTCTGAGGGATATAAGGATAGAGAGGTGCCGGGATGTGGGAAACGAGGGCAACAGGACCAGCACTCACCGATGGTTGTGATGACCGTGATGGCGAAGTAGAAGGAGCCGGCGAACTTCCACTGGCGCCCGGCGCGGTGCGGCTCGGCCTGCAGCACCAGGCGCTCCAGCTCCCGGTAGTCGTCGGCGGAGAAGCGATACTTCCTGCGCAGCTCCCCGCGCTTCTGCTCCAGCAGCCGCTTGCGGCCGCTCTCCGCCTCCGACTCCAGCGCATCGAAGACGGCCGCTCCCACCAGCAGGTAGGAGAAGATGCAGAGGATGAGCGCGGCCGTGCGCAGGTTCTGCCGCTTCATGGCGAGGGGCGGCCGCCGGCGCCTCAGCC
>VWYK01106444.1:0-10327 GCA_013399775.1 Semnornis frantzii | reverse complement strand
AGCCCCCTTCAGATCCTGCAAGGCTACTCTAAGGTCTCCTGGAAGCCTTCTCTTCTCCAGGCTGCAGAGCCCCAACTCTCTCAGCCTGTCCTCAGAGCAGAACTGCTGCAGCCCTCTCAGCATCTTGGTGGCCTCCTCTGGACCCACTCCAACAGTTCCATGTCCTTCCTGGACACTTCATATAAGATGAAACCCTAAGTGAGGCTCTCAGCTCTTTGGGTCTGGCAGCCAACAGTTGTTAGGGAGGTTTCAGCTGATCATAGAATCATTGAACTGTTTCAGTGGGAGAAGCCCTTTAAGCTCATCCAGCTCAACCAGCAACCCAACACCTCCATGGCCACTAAACCATGTCCCCAGGTGCCATGGCCACAGGTTCCTTCAACACCCCCAGGGATGGGGACTCCACCACCTCCCTGGGCAGCCTCTGCCAATCCCTGACCACTCTTGCAGCAAAGAATTTTTTTCCTCACCTCCAACCTAACCCTCCCCTAGCACAGCTTCAGGCCATCTCCTCTCCTGCTATCTCCTGAGACTAGAGAGAAGAGACCTCTGTTACAGGTGAGTAGCAAGCTCTAGTTGCACCACAAGAGCAGGCTCAGGACTCACATTGCTGGCAGACTAAGAGGTCTGATTCTCACAGCAGCAGCCCCAGGAGGACAGGAGGAGGTGACCATCACTGCTGTTACCCACCCATAAGAAATTGCAGGCTTTTTAGTTAGAATTCTTTCTGCAGATGGATGATTTTTCCAACTCTGAAGCTGAACTCCCTCTTCTGCTTTCAATCCTAGAGTGTATATCAGAAACAGTTGCTTCTCCAAAGGGTGGTCAGGGCCTGGAACAGGCTGCCCAGGGCACTGATGGACTTCAGATCCCTGGAGGGGTTTCAAAGCTGTGTACTGAGGGCCATGGTTGTGATGTGGCAGTGCTGGGTTAATGGTTGGACTCAAACTTCAAGTTCTCTTTGATCCAACCAAATTCTGACCCCATGGTTCTGTGAGGACCTTTGCACTCCCCTGGTAGGTGACACCACAAATCCTCCTGTAGGGATTCACAGAAAGCTTTGGGTTGGAAGGGACCTTGAAGAGCACCTAGTTGGTCCCCCTGGCATTGGCAGGGACACCTCCCACTAGGTTCCTGGGGGTCAGAGGGTGGTTCCTGGGGGTCAGAAGGTGATTCCTGGGGGTCAGAAGGTGGTTTCTAGGGGTTAGAAGGTGGTTCCTGGGAGCCAGAAGGTGGTTCCTGGGGGTCAGAAGGTGGTTCCTGGGGGTCAGAAGGTGGTTTCTGGGGGTTAGGAGGGGGTTTCTGGGGGTCAGAAGGTGGTTCCTGGGGGTCAGAAGGTGGTTCCTGGGGGTCAGAAGGTGGTTTCTGGGGGTTAGGAGGGGGGTTCTGGGGGTCAGAAGGTGGTTCCTGGGGTCAGAAGGTGGTTCCACAGGTATGCACTGCTTCAGCAGCCAGCAGCATCGCAGGCAGTGGTACTCACAGAGGGAAGACGACGTCGTGCACAGCCTCCTTGTGGCAGGCAGCCAGCAGCTCCCCTCTGAAGGCAGCACAGTCGATGCTGTAGATCTGGCAAGCACTTGTGCCTGCAAAGAGCTGGGGACCCTCACCTCTGCACGTCAGAGAAGTGACAGCACCTTCAACCTGCAGTTTCCTGCTCAGAGAAAGCACAGGTTTGGCCTGCCCTGCACCTTCAGACACTTGCTTACCATCTTCCCTTTCCCCTGACTTAGGGAGCCCTGACTTTAGGGAATCCTGATTTAGGGAGTCCTGACTTTAGGGAATCCTGACTTTAGGGAACCCTGACTTTAGGCAGTCCTGACTTAGGGAGTCCTGACTTTAGGAATCCTGACTTTAGGGAGTCCTGACTTTAGGGAATCCTGACTTAGGGAGTCCTGACTTTAGGAATCCTGACTTTAGGAATCCTGATTTTCTGGAATTCTGACTTTATGGAGTCCTGACTTCCCTGCTTGCCTGAGAGCTCCACACTGGGCTGTGACATCAACCTGCAAGCCCAGGGTGAGGACTGACAGCTCTCTGCCAGGCCCAGGTATGGCCTTGCCTGTCCCACCTGCTGCTCTGCACAGGCACAGCCTTAGGGGCTTGGTTTCCTGGACCTACTGCTGCTGTTTGTGCTCCAGTGCAGTGAAGCATCCCACAGTCCAGGAGTATTTCCAGACACTTTAGGTCTTCTGGGCATAGTTTCAATAGCAGAAAGCTGAGCTCACAGGATTGTGCTCTTAAGGTGGCTACTCCAAAGCAAACCCAGCAGCTGCAAGCCCAATCCTCAGATCACATCCAGGGAAAGGATGCCTGCAGCTTCCTCTCTGTGTGCAGAACAAAGCCTCCAGCACTTCCAGACCTGCCCCTGTAACCCGAGCCCTCCTTTACAACCCCACGGCCCCCATCGGCCTCTGTGTCTGATGGCAAGCACTACCCTTTCTCGAGTGTCACCAGGTGTCGTTTTCCTGGCCTCCCCAGCCCTGCCTGAGTCGGTGTCAGTGCAGGAGCTGACTCCCCACGGCCCAGAGGAAGCACAGCTTGTTTAAAAGGAGCAGAGAGAGGGGCAGTGGCTCTGAGCAAACGCACACAGCCATTGCCAGGCTGCTGCACCGTCGCACTGCAGCCACTCTGCCTGCTTTCTCTGCAGCACTGAGGAGCAGATTAATTTGGACCTGTGTCCCTCTGGGGGGGGAGGGGGGGGGGAATGCCTCCTCCACCCACCTGATTCTCCCATCTACAAACTCACTTCATCACTTTGTAGTTTGAGCCTTTACAGAGAGCTACAATCCCTCCTCCGGTGCCGACCACTAAATCTCCTGTCTTCAGCAAAAGCAAAGCTGTGACCCCCTAGGAGAAAGCAGGATTAGAACACGGCTGGGTGGCAGCAGAGCTGGTCCCTGCCACAGCCACAGTGAGCAGCACCACGGAGGAGAGGTTGCTGCTGCTGCTGCTGGAGCTCCTCTCACTGAAATCTGAGTTGTCCTTCTTTGTCTGACCTAGGCTAAAGAGTGACTCTCTAGAGGGAGGAAGGAGGGAGAAGGGAGTTATTAATTACAAGCACTTAGGAGCTCCTACAGCATGAGGAGCAAGTGAAGAGCATCACAGAATCATAGAATGGTAAGGTTGGAGGGGACCTCAAGGATCAGCCAGTTCCAAGCCCCTGCCATAGGCAGGGACACCTCCCACTAGCACAGCTCACTCAAGGCCTCCTCCAACCTGGCCTTGAACACCTCCAGGGAGGTTGTGGAGCACAGAAGCACAGAATGTGATCAAAGATTCTGTGCTCCACAACCTCCCTCGGCAACCTGTGCCAGTGTCTCACCACCCTCACTGCAAACAACTTCCTCCTAACATCCACTTTCAATCTCCCCTCTGACACTTCAAACCCATTCCCCTTGTCCTGCCATTCCAAGCCTTTGTCAATAGTCCCTCCCCAGCCTTCCTGGAGCCCCCTTCAGATCCTGGAAGGCTACTCTACGGTCTCCTGGAAGCCTTCTCTCATGGATTCTTCAGAGCAACTGGGACCATGTGTGAGCACTCAGCTATTGGAATCCCAGCCCTGTTTAATGGGAAAAGATCTTTAAAGCTCATCCAGTCCAACCCCTCTGCAGTCAGCTGGGACAGCTGCAATTACAGCAGGTTGCTCACAGCCCCAGACTGTGACCTGACCTGCAATGGTTCCAGGCTCTCACCACCCCCAGTGTCAAATATTTCTCCCTTCTCTCCAGTCTCAATCTCACTCTTTGACTTTCAGACCATCACCTCTTGTCCTGTCACAACAGGCACTGATCAAAACTCTGTCCCCAGCTTTCCAAGCCACCAGAAGCTCTCCCTGGAGGCTTCTCCTCTCCAGCCTGCCCAAGCCCAACTCTGCCAGCCTGGCCTCACAGCAGAGCCCTTCCAGCCCTGCCAGCATTGCTGTGGCCTCCTCTGGCCCTGCTCCAACAGGTCCCTGTCTGTGCTGAGGACTCCAGAGCTGCCCCAGCACTGCAGGGAGGTCTCAGCAGAGCACAGCAGAGGAGCAGAATCCCCTCCCTGACCTCCAGGAGGAAATTTCTTCCCTCCTTCCAGCAAGCAATAAGCACAGTTTGTATCAGTACCTCCACTTCTCCTTCCACTGCCTCTTCATCTATCAGACATGAAAACAAGAGAGTGTAAACCAGATCCTCTGTGCCCCAGGCCTCTCTCCCTGTCTGAAAGATGCAACCTCACCTCCCACCTATTGCTCATAAAGCACTTGTGCCACAGAAATGATTTGTAAATAAGTCAGTCCATCACCAGCATGGGTTAGGGCTGTTTGCTGAGATGAGCACATCAACAGGAGGTCAGCTTTCACCAGAAGGAGAAATGGTTTTCTGTGGACAAAGTGTCAGAATACAGAAAGCAAACAAACAAGACCCAGAAACTCCCCACAAAACAAAACCAAAATAAGCCAACAAGTTGTGGATGCCTGAAAGTGTTCAAGGCCAGGCTGGATGGGGCCTTGAGTAACTTGGTCTAAGGAAAGGTGTCCCTGCCCATGGCAGGGGGGTTGCAACTAGAGAGTCTTTGAGGTACTGAGTACTGTGTAGAGCTCTGGGGACCCCAACACAACAGAGACATGGACCTGCTGGAGAGGGTGCAGAGGAGGCCACAAAGATGCTCAGAGGGCTGGAGAACCTCTGCTATGGGGACAGGCTGAGAGAGTTGGGGCTCTGCAGCCTGCAGAAGAGAAGGCTGCCAGGGAAAGTTTGCAGCAGCATTTCAGTATCTGAAGGGAACCCACAGGCAGGCTGGGGAGGGACTGTTCAGAAGGGCCTGTGGTGACAGGGCAAGAGGCAATGGTTGGAAACTGGAGCAGGGCAGAGTTAGGTTGGATGTCAGGAGGAAGTTCTGCACAGTGAGGGTGGGGAAATGCTGGCACAGGTTGCCCAAGGATGTGGTTGCGGTCCCATCCCTAGGGACATTCAAGACCAGACTTGACATGACCCTGGGCAGCCTGGAGGTGTCTTTGCTCCTGCAGGGGGCTTGGCCAAAGATGACCTTTGAGGGTCCCTCCCAAGCTGATGCAAGCTGTGAGTCAGTGAATCTGCCCCTTCCAAGCCAAAGCACTCTGTGATCTGTCATTTGCCTTGCCACAGCAGTTTGAGGCTAAGAAAAGTCAACCTCTGCTCCACTTCTGCTACCTGTGAAGCAGTAACACCCTTCTGTCTACAAGAGATTAATTCCTGAAAATCTAAGCTGAAATAGACTGCAAGGAGAGTGCAGCTGCTTCTGAGGGGGGATAAACCCTGATATTCTTGCTGAGAAAAATGATCCCTCCTAGCTTTGGGGGGGTGGGATGCAGGCAGGAGCAAAATGCAAAGCAACAAACCCAAGGAGCTAGAGGAGCTTTGTGCCATCAAAACTGGGACTGAGAGCAAAGCTGTGTCACCAAGCAAGGGTGTGCAGGAGGCCAGCTGGTGGCAGCTCCAGGCTCCCTGTGACTTGTACCAGAGTGTTGAGCTTGACATTTTAAGTAGCACTGTAGTCTGCAGCAACATTTGCCACTGCTGAGGTTAATAAGCAGCACTGCCAACTGTTGTGACAGCACCAGCAGCTTCACAATGTTAGGATGTTGAGTTTTTTTTCTTCCCCTGAAGGCTGAGCTCACAGAGTGTAACATGAAAACAATTTCACAGAATCCCAACGTGGTGGAGGTTGGGAACTGTGGAGATCAGCCAGTCCAATCCCCCCAGCTAAAGCAGGGCACCCACAGCAGCTTGCCCAGGAGCCAGCTTGTCACTGGCCTGCAACAAAAGGTGATAGAAAAAGCCACTTTTTGCATGGAGTTGGCATAACCTCCATCTAGTTGGACTCTTAAATGTGCTCAGGACCTGCACTTGCCCTTCACACAGAGAATTACACAGCATCCCAGGGTGGTGAGGTTGGAAGGGAGCTCTGGAGATCATCCACTCCAATCCCCTGCCAAAGCAGGGCACCCACAGCAGCTTGCCCAGCAGCACAGTGCCCAGCTGGGGCTGGAAGCTCTCCACACAAGGAGACTCCACAACCTCTCTGGGCAGCCTGCTCCAGGCCTCCAGCATCCTCACAACAAAGAATTTTCTCCTCCTGCTCAGAGGGAACCTCCTGGCTTCCACTTTGTGCCCATTGCCCCTTGTCCTGTCCCTGGGCACCACTGACAAGAGTCTGGCCCCAGCCTCTTGCCCCTCACAGCTCCTTTAGCTCTTGCTGAGTATTACACAGATGCCCTCTGGGGCTGCTCTGGTGCAAGCTCAACAGCCCCAGGGCTCTCAGCCTTTGCCCACTCATCTTTAAAGAAAGAGTTCAGATCCTGCTTGGGTGAGGACCTCCAGGTCTCCAGCAGCCACACACCGAAGTTCCTCCTTATTTGTATTTGAAGGAGCTTTTCCTGGGGAAAAGCAAACTCCTGTAGCAGGGAGGTTGTGGCTGCTCCCTCCCTGGAGGTGAACTGGCAGAGGGGAGATTGAAAGTGGATGTTAGGAGGAAGTTGTTTGCAGCGAGGGTGGTGAGACACTGGCACAGGTTGCCCAGGGAGGCTGTGGCTGCTCCCTCCCTGGAGGTGTTCAAGGCCAGGTTGGAGGAGGCCTTGAGTGAGCTGTGCTAGTGGGAGGTGTCCCTGCCTATGGCAGGGGGTTGGAACTGGATGATCCTTGAGGTCCCTTCCAACCTTACCATCCTATGATTCTATGATTCTGTGTAGTGCTGAGAAAGCCTGAAGTGAATTCTCAGAGACTAATAATGGAAAGGCAAAGCAGGATAATTCTGCAGGCATCCTTTAGGGACAGACACTGTCATGTGCTTGGCTGGTTGGCTGTGAACAAATCCAGGTGTCAGCACTTCAGGATCAAGTCTGACACAGCAGTAGCACCACCACCACTACCCAGCCCTCCTCTGCACCTTTCATCTGGCCTAACCCCAGCACCTTCTTCAGCTTAAACACTTGCAGAGTGTTTAAAAGAACAAAAGCCAGAAAGTGTTGATTTTCTGAGTGGAAATGACTGAAGCTCCCTAAGGAAGGTGGGAGAGGAAGTGAAGAAAGCAAAATGGACTTTTGAGCTCTACAGACCTGCAAAGAATGTTGTAAAAGCCACAACTGAGGTCTGATGGATTTGGAGTAATTACTTTGGTTCAGTTATCCAACTGTCCCTGGAGGTGTTCAAGGCCAGGCTGGACAAGGCAAGGGGCAATGGGTTTGAAGTGTCAGAGGGGAGACTGAAAGTGGATGTTAGGAGGAAGTTGTTGGCAGTGAGGGTGGTGAGACACTGGCACAGGTCGCCCAGGGAGGTTGTGGCTGCTCCCTCCCTGGAGGTGTGGAAGGCCAGGTTGGAGGAGGCCTTGAGTGAGCTGTGCTAGTGGGAGGTGCCCCTGCCTATGGCAGGGGGTTGGAACTGGCTGATCCTTGAGGTCCCTTCCAACCTTACCATTCTGTGATTCTATGATAAATAGAAGCCATTGGTTGTTTGTAAAGTCTTGCTTGTTGAAGAAAACAAATAAATCACCACAGATGGAGCTGGGCATTCCAGTGCTGGCATTCCAAGAGCCTTGCAGCCACCTACACATCACCTCAAGGACTGTTTAACTTCAGCATCACAGAAGTGTGGGTTGCAGGAAGGCTGGAAGAATTGAGGCTGTTCAACCTGGAGAAGAGAAGGCTCCAGGGAGACCTCAGAGCAGCCTTCCAGTACCTGAAGGGGACCTACAAGAAGGCTGGGGAGGGACATTTGACAAGGGCTTGTAGCCATAGGACAAGGGACAGTGGTTTGAAGCTGGAGCAGAGGAGGTTTAAGTTGGGCATCAAAAGGAAGTTCTGCACAATGAAGGTGGTGAAATACTGGAACAGGTTGCCCAATGATGCAGTTGAGGCTTCCTGGAGCCATTCAAGGTCAGACTTGATATGGCCCTGGGCAGGCTGCTCTAGCTGGATTTGCTGACTGGCCAAGATGACCTCTGAGGGTCCCTTCCAACCCTGCTCAATCTGCAAAGCTGTGGCAAAACCAAACCTGAAAGAAACCATTGCTGATTGCCCCAGGTTGGGACTTTTTTAACCTTATAGTTCCCAACCTGGGACACTGATTTGTAATTGAGTTGCACTAAATTTCTTCATCAGCCTCCTCCCCACCAGAGGCATATTCAGCCTCCTGTTGTATCAGGATGGATCCCCGTGGAACACAAAGCTCCAGAGAGGATTTGGTGCCAGGTTATCACAACACAAGCAGGCAGGATGCCAGGTCTCATGCAAATGTTCTCAGCAACAGCAGGGGAACAAAGGGATTCCTTTTAATCAGCAGCAGGACCCACAAGCACAACTCTTCCTCAACAATGCTCTGCAAAAATCTCCCAGGAGCTGCTGGCAGCCTCCCTTATCACAGGCCCATCACAGTGTCTTTTGATCTCCTGTTGGGGAGTTTTTTTCCACCTCAGATGCCCTTTGGGTTTAGCACTGGGGCAGGTGGCAGCATTAGGAATCAAACCTCTGAGTTTACCTGATTACAGCTCCCTGCTACTTGCTACTAAATTAGAGGTTTTGCAGCACTGCCAGGACTGCTTTGATTGATTCTGAGGTGTTCTCTTTGCTGCTTCAATTTGAGAAGGAAGTGGAGATGATTAAGACAGAAAAAAAAAAACCAAAAAACAAAACAAAAAACCAAAAAACCCAACCCAGCACAGCCTTTAAAGAGGGCAAAATTCATTGCCAGGCTTGCAAAATCATCTTGAGTTTAATTTCAGTCTTAACTTGATAATTGTGCTTCTCTCTTGTCCAGGATGTTCTCTGAATCCCCAGGAGAAAACAGCTTTATAAGCTGCACTTGTTCTTGATGGGCTGCAGCAGCTTGTGGTGGTGATGTGATGAATCTTCTGTTCTATGCCCTGCCAGCCCTCCTGGAGATCATGGAACTCCATTCTGGCATTGAAAGGGACCTTTAAAGCTCATCCAGTCCAACCCCCCTGCAGTCAGCAGAGACATCAGGGCCTCTCAATTCAAGAGAGATGTTGAGGTGCTGGAAGGTGTCCAGAGAAGGGCAGCAAGGCTGGGGAGGGGCCTGCAGCACAGCCCTGTGAGGAGAGGCTGAGGGAGCTGGGGGTGTGCAGCCTGCAGGAGAGGAGGCTCAGGGCAGAGCTCATTGCTCTCTGCAGCTACNTGGAATGGGCTGCCCAGGGAGGTGGTGGAGTGCCCATCCCTGGAGGTGTTGAAGCAAAGCCTGGATGGGGCATTTAGTGCCATGGTCTGGTTGATTGGCTGGGGCTGGGTGCTAGGTTGGGCTGGGTGAGCTTGGAGCTCTCTTCCAACCTGCTTGATTCTATGATTCTATGATCTGCAGCCAGAGCAGGTTGCTCACAGCCCCACACAACCTGAGCTGCAATGGTGCCAGCCATGGAGCAGCTCCCACCTCTCTGGGCACCCTGGGATAGGCTCTCACCACCCTCAGGGTCAAACATTTCTTCTCTCCAGTCTGAATCTCTCTCTTGCAGTTTCAAACCCCCATGTCTTGTCCTGTCACCACAGGCCTTGCTCAAAACTCTGTCCCCAGCTTTCTGATTGTCCTCTTGAAGCACTGCAAGGCCACCAGAAGCTCTCCCTGGAGCCTTCTCTTCTCCAGGCTGAGCAAGCCCAACTCTGCCAGCCTGGCCTCATGTGAGATGAGATGCAGAGTCTAACGTGGGAGGTTAAAAAATATCACCATTGATGATTTCCTTCTCACAAAACAAAACCACTACCTTGAAGTTTGATTATAAATAAACACAGCCCCAAAACTCCAAGCTGCCCATTCCCTTCCCTGCAGGGCTGCTTGCTCCCTGGCCTCTTCTGCTCTCTTGTGCAGTTACCAAGCACCCTCTGAGCTCCTCCACAGCAACTCTTCCAAAGGTTTCTTTTCTGTTCTTTCTTTTCCACAATGCAAACCCATTCCAAGTCTTTCTGAAAGCACATCTGCAGTCACACATCCCCTTCTGCACCCCAGCAGGTGTCCTACAGCCCCTCCAGCTCTCTGCTGGGGATAACAATGAATTTTGCTGTTTATTCCTCTATTTACAGACATGAGAGTGAGGCACTGAAACTCACCTCCAGGTAACTGGTAAACAAGTTGCTTTATCATACCAGCAAAACCCTTCTGCCACTCCTCTTCAAAACAGAAACACAGAAACCTTCAGATCATGCCTACATAATAAACACCTGCTTAGATATCTGAAGGCAAAGTTCCTTGAAGACTGATCCAAGTTATTTTCAATAAACATCTCCTCACCCAGACAGGATCTGAACTCCTTCTTTAAAGATGTGCTGCTAGTTGTGGGGCAGTTGTGGATTCAGGAAAGGCTGAGGGACCTG
>VWYK01106443.1:280-42196 GCA_013399775.1 Semnornis frantzii | reverse complement strand
ACTTGAGATCATTTCCTCTCATCTTCTGACTTGTTTCTCCTAATGTTCAACCTAAGTTTCCTTTCATACACTAAGAAGTGTTCTGGTCTTGCAATACTCATCCTAATCCATTTGACTGCAATATCCCTTTTGCATTCCCCTTTTTAACTGCTTTTTAATGATGTCAACCCAAGGGCATTAGGTTGGGTTTCATTTTTGCTTGTGAAAGTGACTTACTCCTATGGAATGTATTACATCATTTGTATCTCCTCTGCTAGAGTTAACATTTGAGGTATTTTAGATGAAGTTTAAATCTCATTTACTTTTAATCCCCAGGATAAATTTCGTTATTCTTCTTTCTGGATCTTGCCATTTCAAGAGAAGTCCTTCATACAAATGAACAAAGAGTGGAGGGTATCCACATCTAAGGCAGCAACAGCTTTTCAAGCTTTCCTCTGACCTTAGGAGTCACTTATTTCTCCCAAGAACAGACAGATTTGACTCTGTTGTTTATATCAGTGGTGATTTTGATTTTCTGTAAAGAACCAGCTTGGCCAAATGACAAGTAACAGTGTGTCCCATTGATGTGGCCAGTACTGCCATGATGTGCCAAACCTGCTTTTGCTGACCTGCTCGCTTCATCCAGCTATGTCAGCTCTGCCTGCAAAATGAAGTCCTGTGCTTGTTCACTACAGAGGGTCTCTCTGTGCTTGAACACTTGAGAACTGTGCTCAAACTGTGGAAGCAAAAAGGCATCATTGAGTCTCAGAAGAATGATTGCAAAAGGCTGATAATTGACCCTTATGGAACAACGAGTAGATACTCATATAGATGGTCTATATTTAAAGAAAAAAGATCTTTAAAATAACTGGCAGTGCACTGAGCTGACCTATGATATGAATTCTCTCTTGCTCGAAATCTCCTTGGCTGGCATTATACCTGCAGGGTCCTGATGATGAATCATGGCAGGCAAAGGCTATTTAATCTTTGACTCCAGGACTGTGTTCAACCTTGAACAATCCCATGACTGTCAGTTATATTTATAATTTGCTTTCTTATATGTTTTATGCAGTTAGGCAATAACAAATGTTTCCCATTAACTACTTAATTCTGTTACTATTCCTGCTTGTGCATGTATGAAAGGGCTGCATGGTACTGAGCACCGAAGAAAGCAGCCTGAGAAAAGCAGGACAGAGCTGCACGTAGGAGTTATGCTCAGAAAGTCTTCTCTATGGGTTTCTCAGGCTCTGAAGATTTCTTCATACCAGCAAAGCATCTTGTGGTTTAACTTCCTTCTACTTGACTTACTGTTTCAACCCCATAATCTTAACAGAAGGGGTACTACAGGTAAGGTAGAGGTGGTGGAGTAGAGCTGTGTGTTTAAATCTTGCACAGAGCTACCCCCAGTTGTTCCTTGGCTTCTGATAGTGTTTTTAACCTCTTAATTTCTAAAGCATCAAGTTAGAGGTTTCAAGCATTTACAAGGGACAAAGAACCCCATTGAAGGTGAAGTAAAAAGGCAATTTAAGGGATAAGGATCAAACTTTGAGGGACTTAATTATGTTCATTAAATCAGCTCCTGTCAACTCTTGCTGTACTGGAGTTCCTCTTACCACTTCACCACTTCCTCTCTCTATGACACATGTAAATACAGTTTTGTGATCAAATTCAGCTTCTTTTCTCCCTGAGATCCTTCCTCTTTTCAGTCTGAATTCTGTGGTCCACGCTGAGGTTTCTCGAACCCAGAAACGATCCTGCATGCAGTCTTGCACATATGTAAATTCAACAAGGATGGAACAGAAACACAAGGATGGAACAGAAACACAGAATCATAGAACTGTTTCAGTTGGAAAAGACCTCTAGGATCATCAGGTCCAACCATCAGCCCAGCACCACCATGGTCATTCAACCACCTCCCCGAGTGGTTTGGATGGAAAACGCACACCAAGTCTGTTAAGTGTTCCCTGTGCAAGTTCTGTTATGTACCCCTAAGGTGAGAACATGCTTTTGTCTTTGGTAGCTCTGCCTCTTTAGGAGTTACACTGAACTCTTGTACTATAGATAAGGCTTTTCCAGTAGCATAAACAGAGCAGTAAAAGTGCATCATCTGATGAGTCAGTTTGTTTCAGGCAGCAGCCCAGCCACAGGCTTGTAGAGCTCGCTGCAGAATTACAGTAGCTCAAGAAAAAAACCCGCAAAGTGAGAAAATTAGATCAGAGGCTGATATTTGTTACTCATTCAATACAAACTTTCCCCCCCACCCCCCAGACTGACATCTGTCCCTTCTGCAAATCCCTGGATGGCCTCTTTTCTTCTCCCTCACAGAAAGTACCTCGGATACACTGCAGTCTTTGCAGCCCATTTGCTTTATTCCTGCCTCGAATTGTGATTTTCATGTGCTGATACTTTGCTCCAGTTCTCTTTGTATTGCAGCATGTGGCCATTATTGCTCCCCTCCCCCAGGCCCGTTTCCCTTGTTATATATCTGTTTCATTTTCTTAGTTAAGTTGAATGTGAACTTGGGGTCAAGAGCAGAGAAGTCATGTGATGGGTCTGAGGTATAACTGCATTTTCCAGTTTTTTTCCACTGCATTGTCAGGGGGTTTGGGAGCACAATCTCACATACGGTGCAGAAAACCCAAAGTCCACAGTTCAGCTGTCAGTTATAAAGTAGGCTCATGAGTGACTGTCCTTAAGGAAGCCTGTGCTGGAAAGCTCTCTGACCTGATCTCTTCAAGGCCTTCTTGTCAGGGTAGGAAACCCCCTGCTGAAAAGCATAAAATCACAGAAACATAAAACCAATACAGTTGGAAAAGACCACTAAGGTCATCCACTCCAACTGTCAAACCAACACCACCATGCCCACTAAACCATGCCCCAAAGTGCCATGTCTATATGTGTTTTGAACACCTCCAGGGATGGGGACTCCACCACCAACATGAGCAGCTTGTTCCAATGCTTGGCCACTCTTGTAGGAAGGAAATTTTTCCTAATACCCAACCTAAATGTCTCCTGGTTCATCTTGAGACCATTTCCTCTAATCTTAAATTTATCTTCTGGAGCCTTATCATGAGTCCATCCTGGCAACTTACTGGAACAATTGCTCAGTGCTCTGGTACCTGAAGGGAGCCTGCAAGAAAGCTGGGGAATTACTTTTCACTAGGGCTTGTAGTGATAGGATGAATGGGAAGAGGGTGGATTTAGGCTAGATATTAAGAAAAATTCTTTACTGTGATGGTGGTGAGACACGGGAACAGATTGCCCAAGGAGGTTGTGGATGCCTGTAAGTGTTCAGTGCCAGGTTGGATGGGGCCTTGACCAAGCTGGGATAGTGGCAGTGGGGCTGGAACTAGATAATCTTTAAGGTCCCTTCTAACCCAAACCATTCTCTGATTTTATGACTGTTTTTCAGTCAGTTTGCTACCCTACTGAGAAATATACTGTCATAGCCTTGATGCATGGAGTAGTGCTGGACCTCATACTTGTTTGAGGTGTGACAGACACAAACCAAGCAATGGACCTGACATGCTACCGAAGCACTGTGCATGGCCGTCCAGCATTATCTCCATGAGTCTGTCATGATGTCAAGGTTTGGTGGGGGCTAGCAAGCTATTGTGCTCCCATTGTCCCTTAATAAATAATACATCACTTGGCTGTTGAGCTCCAAAGAGCAAAACACATTTAGAATGCAGGAACAGTAATTAAAGGCTCGTAATAAAGTAATGGAGCATTTACCTAAGTGACAGAATTACTGTTGACAACCTGAACGGTGACGACATTTCAGTTTTCCTGAGACCTTTCTCATTCAAATGATGCCACTGGTTCTGAGGCTTCCTTTTGAGTCTCTCTGGCCTGTGTCTGTACAGCAGCTACCGCTGGCTGTCGGCGCAGCCAGTCACTCCTGCTCCACACCAGCTCTGAGCCAGCTCTTAGCTGCCTCCACACACCTCTCTCTATCCAGACCCGTGTGAGTGATTGATAGGATTCGTGTTTTTATCCTAGCTTATCAATTTGTTCTCCTCTCTGTAGCAGCTACCAAAGTTTTGCTCGCATAGCATGCAAGCCCAGTCACACCTGGAATCAAACAGCTGCAGGCTGAGTGTGCCTTTAATTCGTCGCTGTCACGGATCTGAACAGCAATACATCTCTGGGGCAGACTGTCACTCAGATATTCCCACTGCTAAAATTCACACGACCTTAGCCAGGCTAAATTCTCTGCTAAAGCAGAAAGGGGAGGAGCAGCTTTCTGAAAACAAAGTGCTGCACCATAAATTTCCTTGACAACATTGCACAACGGAGCAAGGCTTGGCCGCATCTCTTCCAGCATGGAGGGCAGCGCCGAGGAGGGAGCCTTGCAAGTCACACAAGGAGCAAAAGAACTCGGGGACAGAAGTGAATCTTTGTTCAAACAGGTTACCTGAGGGGGAAATCTGGTACATGATGTACTGTGTGATATATCAGTCATGCAGGCTATTTCTGGAAGGTTTCGCTTCCTGGAGAGCCGCTGTTCATTGAGGGAGGAATTCCTCCCTGGGCAGAGCTCAGGAAAGGCCAGTGTACATCTGAGTGCCACTCAGGCCATACTCTGGCACGTAAGGCACACAGCCCCCCCTGCACACAGAGCAACTTTGCCTTTGCTGAGCTGGCAGTTTAGCTGTCAGCAGATCTGGAGACACACAGAGCATCTGAGCAGGCTGGAGGAGGAATGAGAGACCTGACCTGATGTTGCTCTGCCTGTGCAAAGACACTTGTTTCTACTTTGAGCTTCCCACCACTGATGAGATGCAGCGGCCAAGAGGCAACTCCAACCTGGCTCCCCAGTAGCTGCACCTCCCCTGGACCCATCTTTTTGGAGTGAGCTACTCTACCTGTTCAGAGCAAGAGTCTGTGCATATTCTGCTCTAAATGCAATGATGCCTTTGGTTCAGTTTTGGAAACATCTGACCCTTTCTTATTCTGGACAAATGATTAAACCATCGCTGTAGAAAAGAACTCTGGAAGCCAAGAAAACAACCTGCTCCAGACCAGAAGCTTTCCTTAACTGCCTAAACTAGTTCATCACTTTGGGTCAACAGAGGGAGAGAAGAGGACATGAGCACAGGGAGGGCCTATGTGGGACTTTGTAGGTCACCGCTGGCTGTCCATCGGCTGGCAGCCAAGATGCTTCCTTCAGCCAAGAAGCACATCTCATCTGGTCCTACAGAAATTACATCAGCGAGACACCAGCACTGCCTCACTCTAAGCAAGTGGGTGAAAAAGGACCTTCCTGTGCAGCAGATGCTATGGAGAGACTCCTGCTTTGGGGCAGTAAGAGCAGGAGCAGCATGACATGCTGTTGGACTCTTGGATCCTGGTTTCAGGGATACCAAGTGTGTTTCCAGCCTCCTTACTGGGAGGAGACAAGAGACAGACAACCTGTGACTAGGGTGGTGACTCAGCACACAGGGTATGGACTTGCCTCCCCCACTAATGAGCACGGCCAAGGACAGCAGCTGCTGTGACACAAGGGCAGCAAAGGCAGCAAAGCATCTGAAACGTGCCTGTGTCGGAGGACCTTGAGCCAGGCTGCTCTAGGAGCATGATCTCACCTAAATAGATCTGCACTTCCTTGGAGACACAAGCTTTTGCTGGCTATGGTGAAATGTCAATGTAAGCTTACCTTTAGTGTGTATTTGGACCATATGCTGCCAGGCTCCTTACGCTAGGACCAACCTGGAGGTTAAAGGCTGCATTTATGAATCATGATGAAACCTCACAGCTTGTCCCCTGCGTGGGAATGTGAGCATCACATCAGCCCAAGCTAGCATGAGGGCAGCTTCAAGCTCAGGCTCTAGGTTCTGCCTCTCCTTGTGCACAGCAGGTGAAACAGACCTGCTGCCTTTCCATTCCACAGTGGTCAGTCTGAGGTTTTTTTCCTGGGAGGAGACGGAGTGTTTCTCAGACTCTCTGCCCCCTTCACTTCTTTCGACGTGGCTTCTCACCATTATTTTTCTGACAGAATATTTGCTCTGTGACTGGAGGGGTTAGACAAAACCAGGAAATCTCCACAGGGCTGCCTAGAAGCTGACCTATTTGTTGGCTTCCATTTTATTGTCTGCTGGATGGTCCAGTGAAAATAATTATATAAAATAGAGCAAAGATCAACTGGAGAAATAGGGTGTTGGCTGGGGAGAACTACTTTTTTTCCCTGTCATCTTTAAGAGCCTGTGGCAGCAAAAGCAAAATAGTGAAAATATGGAGAGCCTTCCTTTTTTTTTTGGTATTTCACTGATGTAGTGATGAAATTTGTTAATCAATATCAATACCAAATTCCTTTGGCTTTGAAATTATTCTGATTTTATCTTAATTACTATTGATTTTTAAATAAATGCCAGCTATTTTATTTTCTACCTAGAATTCAGTTGATAACAAATAAACAAAGGTAGCCTCCCAATGGAAGGAAAATTTCAATTCAGGCATTTCCCATGATGTTCATAAACATAAATGCCCATGAGAGAGGTTGATAGGTAAAGCATTTCCCCACACACAGGACCATTCAGGCTATCAGTAGGCTGCAGGTTTGTTAGTGTCCTCCTTCACTCCTTCTTCACATCTTCCAAGCACATTGTTTGTTGTCAGTACATGTACTCTATTTTCATTTTCATACATTTATACTGAACTGGACATTATTTCATTATGTCTTTATCAGTTTAATTATAAGGCAACATCCCTGGATTGCCTCATCCTTGGAAGTGTTTATGACTAGGCTGGAGGAAGCTTTGAGCAACCTGATCTAATTGGAGATGTCCTTGCCCATGGCTGGAACTAGAAGATCTTTGAGATCCTTTCCAACTCGAACCTTTCTGTGATCTTTTCTGACTTGTTTATGTGACATATGTAATAGTTCACAGCATCTAGTAATCATAAAGAAGCTAAGAATATTTGATTAATAAGAGAAAAAAAGCCAGGTTTGGGTTTATAATTTGTTCACACACTGTTTGCTTGGGTTTGGTTTTCACATTCCTGTGCAGAATGTCTTAAAGCCCTGCTCCTTCCCTGCCACCAGAACACATTGCTGCATAGCTATTGGTCTTCTCTTTCTTGTGTCTTTTGAAGGAGAGGAGGGACTTCATTTTTATATTCCAAGCCAAATCTTTCTATCTGGGTGACTTGTGCTCTGTGCATGTGACTGTGGTTAAAAAGGAATGGCAGGCCAAGGAAATCTTTCACTTTGCCACAATCCCAGAGCCTGTGCTGTTTCCTCATGGAAGTCCTTCTCAAGGGAACTTTGATGTGCTTCGTGATTTGCCCTCTTCTTCTGCCTTTAAAATGTAAGCTCATTTTTTAAACCTTCTTAATTAATTCCATGGTTAAACAAAAACTCTACCAGTTGGAAAATTGTATTTCTTGCTGTAAAAAATGCAACCCCACAATGCTGGAAATTAGTGCTGTGAAAAAGATTTTCTTGTTACGCATATGGTAAAGTATTGTTTCGCTTGTATTACTGGGCTGTTGGGGCCTCCTTGAAAGCCCACTGAACTTTCCTACAACAGCCTTAAGTTGGACTCTTGGTTTTTCCTGTTTGGAAAAAGTTATGATGATCAGACACATCAAAATTTAAATATGTTGGTTACAAACTGTCCAAAGCTGAATCAAACCAAACACAAGAAACGATGACACAAACCCAAGCAAAGAAATTGCCCCTTTTAAAAAACAGTTTAAACAGTCTGTGGTGTTTTAATCCCAAACTTAGACTGCAGACAGAGAATTCTTGCTGTAGGAGTGCAAGTTAAATCCTTGATGCTAATGTAGAAGGGTATTTTTTTATTTAATTTGACATACACTTTGTTATCGCTTGGCTTGCTGCCTTGGGAGCCTGAGCCAAAGCTGTTACAGTGTAATATCCAGGAGGTTCAGCTTTCTCTTTCACCTGCCATACTGTACTCTCCCTGTAATGCTAATGTGACTCCTGCAGTATACCAAAGAGCCCATAATGACAGCAGCAGAGGGGCCTGAATGTCATTTACACCTACTTGTCAAGGTCAGCAAGAATGCACCTGCAAGAGACTGGCACTGCAGCCAGTGGCTGCAGGAAGATGGTCTCCCGAGAGGAGGTTATTTGGAATAGGAGATGTATTTGTTTTTTCCTGGAAGAAGAGCAGGCAGCACCTACCCACCCACTGGTGTTCCAGAGGAAAGGCCTGGGAGTTTAGACTTAGACTAGTTTAGGTCAATGACTACAGCTAAGAACTCATTTCTAGTCAGAAAAGCTTATTTTACTCCAAGTATACACATGCAAGGAGAGCTCCCACAGCAGGGAAGAAAGATCTTCACCCCGAGTTTGCTTCAGCAGAACTGACAGTGGTGTATTGATATCAGCCATGACACCATCTAATGCCTGCCCCAAGTACTGCATCCCCTGCCTGCCTACAACCTCCTCTCTCCCCACTTCTATGGTGGGTTCAAATTATCATCGATGTAGGAGCTCAGGCCCTGCTTCAGAGACCAAACCCCTCGGAATTCACAATGAGGGTGGGTTTTACACAGTGCCCTGCTAATATTTCAGTGCACTACATCTTACCTTTCAACAGAAGCATTTCATGTCAGCTTCAGAGCAAATATTCATATATTCAAGCCTTCAGGTGGTTTCAGAGTACAAGCATCACAAAGCAGTAACAGACATTTCCTCTATCTTTTTGTTTCTCTGTGGACTGAAGCAGAAAAATTCAGCCAGGCAAATTTTATCTAATAGATAAAGATTCTCGAAAGGTAATGTGAAGTAAATGGATTAAAATAAACTTGCAATTTGAGGAGCTTCTGTTCCCAGTCCAAAGCAAATTCTCAGGAGCAGGTTATTGTTGGTATTTTTGTGTTTTCAGGTGATCTATACAGCCTGGTGAGGCTCTTTGTGCCTTTGTACTTGTGTAAAAAGAGTCTGTTTTGGGACTGCCATCATACGTCACATACAAGCTGAGTGAGTACAGCTCTCCCAGTGACTATGCACTGACTGCTGTTCCACATCTACAGATGCTTGTTAGAGAGTGTGCATCACTGTTTTGTCTGGAACTACACAGCTGTGAGGAGCCATTCCTTTTTGGAATACAGTGTTCACAGAATTAATTTTGGTGAATGGTCAAAGAATATGTCAGGACACACATAAGGGATGATCTGCCATGCCCTTCCTTACGCTGCGTTCATCACAGCTTCTCTATACTATTATGCTTGGCCACAGTCTGGTTCAGGTGCCAGCAGCTGGCATATCCACCTCTGAGCCTGAGTTTCTCTCCTTTGTTGTATCTCATTGTTGTATTGTTATAGTCATAATTCTGTTCTCCAGAGACTGGACACCACAGATGTCACAGAATTGCAGAATCACAGAATGGTAGGGGTTGAAAGGGACCTCTGAAGATCATCTAGTCCAACCCTCTTGCTAAAGTGGGGTCACCTGTAGCAGGTTGCACAGGGTCACACAGTCCAGGAGGGGTTTGAAAGGCTCCAGAGAAGGAGACTCCACAATCTCTCTGGGCAGCTTGGTTCGGTGCTCCAGCACCCTCATAGGAAAGAGGGTGCTTTATGTCTTCAATTTCAAATGAAACCTCCTGTATTCTAATTTGTGCCTGTTGCACCTGCTCCCATCACTGGGCTCCACTGAAAAGAGTCCAGCCCCACCCTCATGAGCTCCACCCTTTTATATGCTTTGATTAGATCCCCTCTCAGTCTGCTTTTCTCTGAGCTAGAGTCCCAGGTCTCTCAGTCTTTCCTCATTAGAGAGATGTTCCAGTCCCCTCAGCATCTTCATGGCCCTCCATTTGATTCTCTTCAGTAGTTCCCTCCCCCTCTTGAACTGGGGAGCCTAGAACTGGATCCAGTATCCAAGGTGAGAGTAGAGGGGGAGGAGAAGTATCTCTGACCAGCAGGCCACACTCCTAATGAGCCCAAGGGCATATTATTGGCTTGTGGAGATCTTGACCACCAGGACTGCCAGGTCTTTCTCCACAGAACTACTCTCTGTCAGGTCAACCTCAGGCATAACTTTACTGGTGGAAGTACAGCTGGAATGTTCTGGGCATGTCTTTTTGTTGCACAGCATCTTCTCCTGAGACTGGTAAATCTTTTATCAATTGCTGGCTGCCCTCTCAGACCCAGTGAGTCTACTCCTCAACCAGGCATTTCTCATAGGCAGCTTGGGTTTGTGGACTTTGGTTTCACTTACAACCAGGTAGGATCCTGCTGCAAGAGTTTGGTTCAGTGATGGTGACAACTGTAGGGAGTGACTCAGCCTGGCTGTGTCGATAATCCAAGAGATTTAAAGAGATCAGCCTTGGTGGATTATCAGGGAGGGAAATGCTGCTTGTCTGTATGTGTGCTGCGGTGGAAAATGAGGGTGTCATCTGATGGGAAAGGTGTGCTAACCAGAGCTGCTGTGTGGGGGTGGAAGGAAAGGGGTGGCTTTGCCACAGCTGAACGAGACCTGGTGTCATAGGGAAAGTACACTGCAGTCAAAGGCACTTCATAGACTCAGTGCAGACATGCAGCAAGGTTTAGGAAGGTGCAATACACAGAACAACAGATTAGAGATGTTTTTACATCCTCCAGCTGAAATATTTCTTATAGCTCAAACTGCATAGGTAAATATGTGTACAGCCAGACACAGTCATTTAGTCACAGAAGCAGAGAACCACTAAGGTTGGAAAAGACCTCTAAAGTCATCATCAGCTCCAATGGTCAGCCCATTAAACTGTATCTCAATGTGCCATGTCTACTTGGGTTTTGAACACCTCCAGGGATGGTGACTCCACCACTTCTCTGGACAGCCTGTTCCTGTGGCTAACCACTCTTTAAGTAAAGAAGTCTCTATTAATATCCAGTCTAAGTCTTCCTTGCTGCAACTTGAGGCTGTTTCCTCTGGTCCTGCAGCTGGTTCCTTTGGAGAACAGACCATCCCCACCTCCCTGCATCCTCTTTAGGAGTCACACTCTTGATCATGGGCTCAGATGCAGTTACACCTCTCTCATGCATGATATTTTTTTTCTTCTGGTTTTAGTATGGAGATTTTGTATGGGTTTGCTTTTGCCAGTCTGCCTGGGCACAAGAGAAGTGCTTCATGGTGCTCATAGTGGAGGGTTCACTTTAATCTTGTATTCCCCAGTAACGTGCTGAGCTTTATGGAATACATCTTTGTATCCTTCCATTACATCTCCTGGCTTAGCGATGGTAGCAGTGGAAATCAGATGGTTGCCAGTCTTAGTATGTACATGATCAATTTAAGATTCAAGCATGGTTTGAAAGAAAACAGTAGTGGGACATTGTATCTGCAATTTGGAACTGTAAATATTTTATCTACTTTAATGCATGTACTCATCCTGCACATTCATGACTAATCTGCAGAATGAGGCCAGTTTTCAGGCAAGGACTCTGGTAAGCCTGAACAGTTTTACCTGTTCAAATATCTTTATGGTTGTCAAAATACTGTGTGCACTAAGTATCAACTGATGTTTATCCTGCTGGCATTTCTCTGTGCTGGCAACCTTGGTGAATATGCTGTGCTATTATGGCTGAACCTTCCCTTGCTTCTCTTCATGCAGCACTTTGTGTTCACTGCATCATCCTTTCTGTACTGTCCACTGTGTGAACTCTGAGATCTTCACATTTCCAATTTGCCAGTCTTTTCCAGGCATTCATCATGTTTTGTGGGTTTTGTGTGCTTCCCACTGCTGCTTCTCTTTTGTTTGCAGCCATATTGCCTGCCAGCTTTTGGCATAGATTGATTATTATTTTTTTTTAATTATTTGGACTCATTGTCTTCTCTTTAGACTTGGGTTTGTAGTGGAATTGTGTTCCATTCTATGTGTTAAATCCTTGCTTTGGCTCAACCAGAGTGTCGACCTTACCTAGGAACCTAGGAACGTAGGAACCTAATTCCCTCTCAAAGTATTTTGGGTGTATGTACAAATATTCCGCTCTTTCAGAGTCTCTTGCTGTTATATGCTAGGATTACCTTTGGGATGATAAGAATATACAACCATAGTTTCATAGAGTGGTTTGGGCTGTAAGGGATGTTGAAGATCATCTCTCTCCAACCTCCCTGCCATGGTCTACGTTAGCTTGCTAACAACTCGTCACCCCTGAAATGCCCATTAGTGGTGTGTCACCAGCTGTTTTTCTCTTCAGCTAGTGCAGACATCTAAACACCTCTCTATACTTCAACAAAGACCAGCCAGCTCCATTTCCCCTCCTCACTTTTGAATCCAGGGCACTCTTGGAGGACCACTCTTCAAACCTTCAGCGTATCGTATTCCCAGGTGCAATTCTTGAGAGTCCTTCATTTGCAGACCTTTCTTTCCTGGGAAGAGCTGTGCTCTGGTGGCACTTCCAGCACCATGCACAGTTGTGCTTGCTATCAGGTTTTGCTTTGCCTGCACAGATGTGCTTGCAAACAGCAGCTAATTCCAAGTGGCCACCCTAAGGAATCAAGGAAGAGAGGAAGAACCACTTAGAACCAGACCTTTCTGGTAGCATCTCGTTTAGTTTCCTGGTTGGCATAAGTAGCTTGTGTAACCTTGAAGAAATGCATCTGACTAAGAGAAAGAATGTTGTAATGAACATCTTGATGGGCAGGAAGAAGGGAGTGGAACAAGGCAGGTGGGAAAGTATGCTGTGAAATCACCATTGCAGCCCAGACACCCACAGACACTAGCAGCAGAGCTCTATTGCTCCTCTGGAACCAACAGAAAAGCAAAACATGGTCACAGCCAGTCAGGGCTGTGCTGGCAGCAGAAAATCACCCCAGGAAAATTCAAGAGCTGTTGGTGCACTCCAAAAACCAGCCAAGACTGTAGGAGTACTGTGTGCTCAAATTAATGATTGGGGAGCTTCCATATGCAAAGAAGAATGACGGCATATCAAAATATCCACACCTTTGCCTTGGAGGCATCCAGTTGTGACTCAGGAGTGAGGTGAGAGTACCTCTGAGCACGTTCTGTTTGTTAGCTTACAAGTGCAGGCAGGTGTTATTGTTATTCTCTGCAACTTCTTGGAAGTAATAAAAATACAGGCTGGAACTCCAGCACAATGATGCATCTCCTAAAACCCACAAGGAGAAGAAACCTCTGAATGTTTCATTACTTTTTTTTTATTTTATATTTTATAAGGTGCTGCAAGGTATGAAAAAGAAATCATAAGTAAAGGTTAAAAAATGGAAGAGGAAGGTGCATGGTATCTGAAATAAAAAAGAATTAGTATAGTGGTGCTTGTTACCACAAAGTTAAAAAAAGAAAATCCATTTACATGATTAGTTGGGAAAAACATTGCCTAGAAAATATGAAGAATATCTATTAAAGGTTTAAGGACTGAAGACAGCAACAGGGCTGTGTTTATTGTGTAGAAGTTTGAGGAGAAGAGCTGGAGCTGCCAACTGGATGGAGCAGAGAGGTGGCCCCGTGATTAAAGGGCAGCTTTGAGATGAGAGATCTACTGTTCTGCCTCCCCACATCAGGGCTGCTTTTGCATCTTATGCTGCTTGCCCACTGAAGCTCTTCAGAGGTCTCTGTGCAGACATTCATTTACAGGGAGCAAGAGTAAAGAAGAAAAAAGTTCTGGGTTTTTTTTTCTTTCTTTTTCTGCAAAAAGACAAAGATTGCTGACTGCAGGGCTTCCTTTTGTCTGTATTTCCTGAATTTTCACAGTTCTGTTTCAGCTGCCTGTGCTTGACTGTGGAGGCCCCAAGCAGCAGTAGGAACAACCTTCCTGGTCAGCACAGAGCTGCTGACATTCACAGTACTGTGGAGGCCCCAAGCAGCAGTAGGAACAACCTTCCTGGTCAGCACAGAGCTGCTGACATTCACATTACTGTGGAGCCAGCCAGCCCCTACCCTCGCGGGACTGAGTTTTGGGCCCAGACACAGGCTGCAGCAGATATAAGAGGCTCCTCTGCCTGTGTCAGTCCAATGCCCTTCAGAAAGGGAACCCAAAGTGCCACCTCCTACTGCTGGAAGTAACAAAACCAAGACCACTTGGCTATGGCTATGTGTTAGGTGCCCTTGACATAGTCAATGCCTCTATCAGCAAAATCTACATCCCAATGTACTTTCCCAATCGAACTCTCTGCATGGAGACCTGGCTACTTGGGCATGCAGAAAACTGTCCTGTGTAGCCTCAACACACTTCACAGGCTCGTTTCAAAACAGCTGTCTCCAGTCCAACAGCAGATGCATTCAAAGGGGCTTTTTGTAGTAGGAACATTTCACATCTGACAGGCTCTAATATAAACTCATTTTTTTCCCTCAGATTGCACCAAAAGAAGTTTAGATTGAATACCCTTTACTAAAAGGATTCTCAGGCCTTGGAGTGGCTTGCCCAGGGCAGTGGTGGAGTTTCTGTCCTTGTAGGAAATTGACTCATGTAGATGTAGTGCTTAGGGATATGGTTTAGTCAAGGACTTGCCAGTGCTAGGCTAGTGGCTGGAGTTCAGGATCTTAACGGTCTTTCCAGCCTAGGCAGTTCTGTTTCTACTAAGTGCTCAAGTGAAGAGCAGTCAATGTTGGCACGCAACATACTCACACCCCAGCTTCTTCTTGGAGCATAATCAGCTGCTGGTGGTCTCAAGAGAGCACAAGTCCAGCGTAAAACTTGACTTTCCTGTTAGGAAACATAATTTCAAGTCACTAATGCTTCTTGGGCAGCACTGATGATGACATGACTGTGTTTTTTCTAGTCCTAAGTGTTGCAAGTGGAGTGAGCGGGAATCGGGCTTGGAGTGGGAGCCAGCAATGAATAGGAGGGGAGGGGGCTACATCTTCCTCTGCTCCTCAGTAGATCCATCTTTGTATCAATGTGAATATCATGATTAATAATAACAGCAGCTTATGACTCTCTTGAAAAATTACATTGCTGGAAAATGAATGTTTCCAAGTTGCTCCAAGGAGGGAAGATTTGAGAGGAGGAAAAATGTACACAGGACTGGATTTGAAACTCTTTACATTTTTAAAGGCTGAAAGTAATTAGGGTGTCTTGAGTATTTCAGTGCATTGTCCTTTGGAGGCCTTCACCCTCCTCTGGTGCTCTTCTGAACAGAGAAGCATTTTCTGTCCTTGGCTGGGAAAATGTAGGCATTTGTACATGATGGATATGGAATGCTCCTTACAGTGTGCAGCTGAAAGAAAAGCTGTTGTGCAGACCTATATACTCACTCCAAACCTCTTACTGCCACTGCTATGGTGAAGAACTCTCCCTAGATGTTTTCTTCAACTTGTTTTATGCAGTTGGAAAGTGGTGAACTTGCAGACACGAGTTGAGGACTCTGAACTGCTGCTGCCAAAAGAGCTTGTGCAGGAAAAGTTTCTTCTCTCCTTTTCAGCAATACTTTTAAACAGGTGAAGTATCAAAACTCTGGAGCAAACAAAACCTGCCTGACAAGTGACGTCTTAATGTCTGATCAAGTTCAAGGAGCTAATAGTATTGTGCAGCATAATTTCTGCTTTCTTGAAAAACAATTGAGCTCATTTAGAAATTGGAATTCCCTGGAGAATGCCAGGGGAGCACAGACTATTAATTACCCTGTTCTATTGTTATCCTTTGTTCAGAACAATAGTGCTCTAGAGGTCCTGTGGAATCTCTCTCCCTTGCAAGGTGTCAAGTTTTGATTAAGCATCATTTCATACAGTTCATTAAGAATGGATCTTAAAATGAGCTTTTGATTGAACATTTTTATTGGGCATTTAATATAATTTATGGTTTCTGTTGAGATTTCACATACAACATTTGCCAAGTTAGTTATTATATATTTTTCACTGAACAATAGTGTTTTACATTTTCTGAAAGGTTCTATTCTTTAAGTAGAGGAACAGGTTATATAAAAATTGATTATGAATGCAGTATATCATGGAAATAGCCATCCTGGACGTATTTTATTCCAGTGGAGCACATAGGTGTGCAAGTGGACCCATTGGCAATCCAGCACGACAAGGTTTGCAAATCTCCAAGCCAACATTTAAGCTCAGCTTTCCTATCTGCAGTGCTAGCATTTTAATAATGTGTCTGATTTCACGAGAGCCTCCTTCCTAAAGTGAATCAATTCCCCTCATTAAGCTTCATCCAGCAAATCAGGATCACTTTACCAAAAGCACAATAACAGCACAAAGGGAGTGTGTGTGGCCATACTTCAGATCGCAGATGCTCTTATGAGTGGTGGCTACTCCTCCAGCTGGACACCTAATTTCCTTTGTACTTGCATTTAGCTGTTAAAACATTCATCAGTAAGTTCAGGCTTTGGTCTCTAGCAGCTTTAGGGACACTGGAATTAGAGGAGTCAAGACCATGAGTGGTTAGACAAAACAGCTCTGTGTCTTTCTCTGTAGAGCAGCCGCATCAGGAGCAAATTGCAAGCTGAGTGATGAGTAGGCTTTAACTCAGCCAGTTGGATGTACATTAAACTTTTCAGTTAGAGAAGGCTGCTTCAGATGGGAATCCTGATGGAAAAATTTGGACATTTTGGGTTGTGTTTTTTTTGTTCATGGTCATTGGGTTTTTTTGTTTGTTTGCTTTTGGGTTTTGTTTTTTTTGTAAACCTGGGAATATGTCTTCACTGTCAGTTTGCAAGGCAAATAAATATGAAAATCTAATATTGCTGAAATGGGCTGCTGGGGGATGGGGTGGTGGAATGTGCACAGAGAGAAACATCTGAGTTAGTAACAAACCATTAGCTGGAGTTTACGTCCAGGAAAATTATCAGAGTTATTTCCATGTGTGTGTGAATACAGAGGGAAGCACTCCAGCACTGCCTGACTGCTAACACAATGTGCAAGGCTGTTGGGAAGAAATAATAATTTTTCCATGAAATACTTCAAGTTGCACCAGGGGAAGTGTAAGCTGGAGATCACTAAAAAGTTCTTTGGTGCAAGAGTAGTCAGGGATTGCAACAGGCTGCCCGGGGAGGTGGTGGAGTCTCCATCCCTGGAGGTGTCCAGGAAATGCGTGGCCACAGCACTTGTGAGACATGGGTTAGTGAGCATGGTGCTGCTGGTTTGATAGCTGAACTTGCTGATCTGAGAGGTCTTTTCCAGCTTTAATGATTCTGTGAGCCTTGGTTTTCCTTTGTGTCTGTGGCTAGAGTAATAGTTACCACTCTGTGACTGCTTGTGTACTGCTGCTCTTGCACCTGCTGACCTGCACTGTGCTGTCTGATCAACCTGGCTAAGTTTCAGAGAGTCCTCTAGAAGAATGACCTTGCACTGAGTGCCAGAATCATGCCAGCTTTGAGTCAAGTTCCCTCCTTGGGACATCTGGCCTAAGAGAGCCACCAAGAGTGAGAACACATTTTTTCTCTCCGTGGTTTTTTGATTTTTTTTTTCTTGTCCACTGGTAACACTTTTAATACTACTCTAATGCACAGAGACATGGGAAAGCATCTCCTTAATCCAGGTTCTTTAGTGCTGTGTACTTACTACCCTCTCTATTTCAATTTTCTTCTAATTAAGAGTGCAGTCAGCATTCTCTGTTCTTTTAGGTGATTCACTGCACAGAAGAGAGAGATGAAATCACTTTAAAAATAAGAAAACACAACTCTATGAAATGTGTTATATTTCAAGCTGGCAGTGCTCTTTTCCTTGCTGGGCTTTCCATTAGCAGATACAATAGATACATAAATTCTCTATAACTCTTCTTTTCCTGCTTTGCTGTCTCTGTAATCCTTCATAAATCTGCCCACGCTTCCCGCTCCATTCACAGCTTCGCTTGCAATGGTCGATTTGTCATTCCACCCATAAACACTTGTGTCTTGCTTCCTGGCATTGGGAATCCCTTCCTTCACATTTTTCCTGAGTGGTTACCTTGTCTGTGAGTCAACCTTTGCTTCAAATCCCTTAAAAATAGCCTGCTTATTAGGCTTCTAACAGCGATGCCAAGATAAGAACATTCCATAGCTCCTCAATGGCATCATCTTATTTTGTAACCTTTGCCTCTCCTAACCTTGCCTGCTCCCAGCAATTCTTTACCCTCCTGTGTCACAGCATGTCTACAATGACATTTTGGACACTTCCAGGCAATGACAATGTCATCACACGTGTTCTTTAAAGTGCCTAGCACTTTAACACTTTTAGCATGCTAAGTACAGTGAGTTAGAGTTGATGGCAGCTTGCACTCATATTACTTGCCAAGTCAGCAAATTTCTGGGTTTAAAAAATGGCTTTGCCTTACAAAGAAACAAATTAAACTGGCAGGTTCCCCTGTCTAGAAAGCTCATTACTGACCAACACCCTCCTGTGTCATTTGGGTGTGCCTGTGTGTTTTTAAAGCCCTGAGAAATCTGAGGTGAGTGGGAAAAAAAGGAAAACAGTTGAAGGAGACACTTCAGCCTCAGATCACAGGGCCTGAAGAAGCCAAGGGCTGAAAGCAGTCAGTGCTCAGCTGTGGTGCAGAGGGACATGTCTCAGGGTTAGGTAGAAGATGGAGAGAAGGAATCTTGACTCTGTTTATCCATCTCTGCAGAAGGGAGGAAGGCTGAAGTTGCAGAATTTCTTAGTTGTCCAACTTCTTTAAGCTGAATTTCCTCTCTGTGAGCATTTCTGTTTAACTGCACCTACAGCTGTATCCGTGGTCCTGCAGACTTGGTGCACACAAGTGTGGGGGTCTTGCTCTACTTATCAAAATAGGTCAGTGAAGACATGGTGTCAGCCAGTGGTGAATAAAGACCAGATCTCCCAGACCTTTCCTCTGGACCACTTGCTGCTTCTTTCCTCTGCCTCTCTAGCCAAGCTTCTGGGAAGACAGGGAGACCTGTTTTCTCTACTCCACAGAATCATAGAATGCTTCAGTTTGGAAGGCACCTCAAAGGCCATCTAGTTCCAACACCACCGCCAGTGGCAGGGACATCTTCCACAGGCCAGCTTGCTCAAGGGCCTGTTCTACCTGGCCTTGGGCACATCCAGGGAGAGCCATCCACAACTTCCTTCAGCAACCTGTCCTAATATCATCAAGCCCTCTCTCCAGCCTCTGCTACTCAGCACATGAAATAAGGGCTCTGCAAAACTGCTTGCAATGAGGAGATGAAAAGATGATGAAACTCAGGCACACACTTTATTAACACATTTGCTTGCTTACTCCTGTAAATGCTGTGTCTAGTACATGCTTCTGTCATGCCTCTAAGGCAAAGTACAAGGATGAGGCTGAAAGAATTTTTCTGTGTTCTTCCCAGAATAAAGTTTGTTTTTTTCCCTGTTTGACCTTCAACTCCCAGGAGCCCTGAGTTTAACTGCTTTGATTTACCTCCCTAATAAAGTGATCGATTAATGTTAAAGGCAAGCTTTATGAGGCTTGTCCTCAGATGGTCTCAGAGCTTGCCATAGTGAGGATGTTATACAGCCATACTCTGAAAAAGGTCACATGAAGGGAATCAGAGACAAGATAAATGATGGTTTACACATCAGAAAAGCTCTCTGTAGTACAGGCAGGGAATGTGGAACATAATGTCTCTCAGGGTCTGCTGCAGATGGTAGATAGTAAATAGAGGCTGAACTGCCTCCCTAGGATTGAGTAGTGTTCCTGTTGCAGTTGGATTTGGGTTTTACTTTTGACAAAGCTATGTTCTGGGACTGTGTGACACGTGACAATCCTGCTGAAATCTAACAAAGAGGTCTGGGAAGATGACCTCAATGTGCTGGTGTTGAGGAGCTTGCTGGCAGAAGTTGAGACTCCTTATACTTTCCTGTGCTCTACTAAAAACCATAGCTGACTTTTGTTTCCTGGCCCAGACTTCACTGCAGGTAGTTTTTCTTGAAAGAGGCAGGTAAACTGAGTCAGCAAAGAGTCAACCCAAAACTTCAGCCTCTGTCTGTCTCAGTCCTAAAGGAGAATTTGTCTGGCATCAAACGGAGCAAACTTCTCCCTGTTTTCCCATCATATTTGGATGAGAAATTGTTCAATCCTGTTGTGTTTGTGCCTGTGCTGGGTTGTGTTTCCTCTGACAGGCAGAGATAGTCCTTAATTACCTCCATGTAAAAGGCGGAACTGAGTAATAAATTCTGAAGAACAGAGAAGGAAGCAGAGATTTAATTGTGGCCTTACACCTGAGCAGCACTGCTCAGGTGGCTGTACAAAGCTCCAGCTGCTGCAGACAAGCACATTTCCAGCACAAATCTCAGGCCAAACACTCACACTTCCCATTTCACTCTATGTTCTAGCTTGTACCTGTTGCTCCTTGCCCTGTCACTGGGCATCACTGAAAACAGCCCAACCCCATCCTCTTGACCTCCACCCTTTAGGTATTGATCAGATCCCTTCTCAGTTTGCTCTTCTCCAGACTGAACAGTCCCAGGTCTTTCAGTCTCTCACCATAGAAATTCTCCAGGCCCTTCAACATATTTCTGGGGCTCCACTGGACAATTTCCAGTAGTTTCCTCTCTCTCTTGACCTGGGGAGCCCAGAGGCAGACAGAATAATCCAGATGAGGCCTTACCAGGGCAGGGTAGAGGGGAAGGAGAACCTGCAGGGCAGCTGCCTTGTGTCTGCTCTTGTAGTCTGTAGAAACCAAGCATTATCTATGATGCCAATTTAGGGTTCACATCACCATCAGTGCAAGTGATGCAAATCCCACAGCTCTACCCTGGCCAGTTCCAAGCCTGAGGGCAATACTACCCAGCAAAGCAGCCTGTGAACAGCTGATGCACAGAACTCAGGAGCCAGAGGTGTCATGAAAATTGCAGTTCAAGGATGCAGTGGCTGCTGTTGGTATTCTAGGAAGGGACGTTGATGTGCCAAAATGCCATGGAGGACATGCCCTTAGTGCCCCCTGGCTAGAAGCACATCATACTGAGGCAGACACTGTTGACAGCTTCACAAAATAATTCCCTAAGTGACTACTTCAGGCACTTGGCTGCTGTGATTGTGCAAGCCTGTGATAAAACTGTCATGGTAGGAGGAAACGAGCTGAATAAGAAGCTTATTATTAAGGGTTTATAACTAATAGGGCTTTTCACATGGTGTTGATGTGGTAAGGCCATGTCTGGCAAAAGCATTTGTATTTCCAGTTGTGTGGCATCCTTGGGAGGGGTGAAAAGGGAGAGGTGTAGCAAGAAGGCTCATCTCAAAATCCACCAAGTGAAACAGTTTATGCAGGGCACAAGATGATGCAGCCTGCTCTGAAAAACACTTGGTGAAGGGCAGATAGCGAATTTTTCAGACCTGTAGTATTTTCTTTGTAGTATTTAGAGGACAAGCAAAGTTTAACAAAAAACAAACAAAAATATTAACTGCCTTAACAACACTCTGCTCACATAAAAAGAGATAAATTACAATTAAGAAGATAAAATTTCAGAGTGAACGGGTGGAAACACAGCCTTTGGCAGTTCAGAGGTACAGTGTCTGTCTTGCAACCAGTCAAATTTTAAAGCTGAATTTAAATAATATTTTGAAATCTAAGATTTTTCTTCCACTGCCATCCCAAACCCTTTTAGAGTTGCAACGACTTAATATTCTGCCTGGCCTCTGGGAAGAGATGAGAGTATTAAAGCTCCAGATACCAACCACATTTCTCTTTGCATTCAGTGTAACCTGACTAGACACTGCAGTTGGCAGACACCAGATGGTTGATTGGAGTCTCTAGTCAGTCTCTGCAATTGCCGAAGCCTTAAGGACAAAACAGCACCAGGGAGATAGATTTGATATGATCATGAATCACTTCTGGGACCACAGCAGATGACTTCAGACAGGAGTCATGCAGGTCACCTTCTCGAAGCTCCTTCTAGCACCAAGTGCAAAGAGAGGAAGATTGATCTTGGAGAGCTAATGATGATGGATGTGCGTTAGTAGGGCAGTGAGGTGTATTTGGGATTTAGTGAACGTCTCCAGGCGGTTTTGAGCAGAGTGGGTAGCAGAAGTGCAGGGGCTTTTCAGAGCCAAGCAAAAGGCAAATCTTGGTGAGGTGCAGGAGGAGGAAAATGAATGGCTTTGCTGCATTCAAATGATCTTGCAAGTACTTCTAACAAGCCGAGTATCAGATGGTTATGCAGAAACATAGGATGAGCAATATGAAAATGTCCCCATTAAAACTAGGTGGTTGGTACTAAAAAATCTTGAGCAGCCATTCAGATTATAGAATGAATTTCCTGCAGCTGTACACACATCACTTTTTCCACTTCTCATAAACTCTTGAGTAGCCAGTTTTTATTTTTTTTCCCCTACACTCTAAAGTTTTCATGGAGAGGAGCAAATGTTAGCTTGCATGTTCCAGAGCCTTGTGAGCTTCCCCTGCAAAAGAAGCTGTTTGTGTAAGAGAGAGGGAAAAGGTTGCTAAAAGCCTCTGTTAGAACTTGCAGCAGATCTCAGTGGGTGTTTTATGACCCAGATGAGACAAACTGCACCTTTTGAATCTAGAAGTAGAAGTGCAGACAAATCTGGGGGAATGATCTGGACACAAGGAAAACCATACTTATATTACAAACATAAACAAATCCCTAGTCACAGATTTTGCTTGTGCAGGAGGCCTCAGACTTGGGTTTTCAATCTGAAATAATTTTATTTTTTGATCAAAACTCTCTGTTTGTAAGACACAAACCCACTCTGTTAAACTCCAGCTCCTGTCTTTATTATAGAAGCACTTTCTTCACATTAAAGTACAGCTGCTGTTCTCTGCTTTGTCATTGCTACAAATACCCAAAATAATGCATGGTCTGGGGGTGTGTTAGCAAGTGAAAAGCTTTGATATCAGACAATACAGTAGAGCTTCACCTACAAAGTAAAAAGCTTGACCTTGCCTTAAGAGCAAGAGATTTGTTCTGCTTTGGTGGATAAACGAGCTCTGAAATTTGGGATAGAATGATCACTATACAGCAGTGGATGTTGGAAGGAAAGCAGACTTTGGATGCTCTCCTGTTTCTTTTTCCTCTGATTTCTATGCTTCCTGTGCACGACAGCTTGAAGGAGTTTGCTATATTGGGCTGGATGAATTACTGGAGGCATTCTGTGGTGAGCATTTTGTACTTACTGTAAATGCACTGTATTTGGAGTTCCCTCCTTTGCTGCCTCTTGCTGTGCACACATTCAAGCAGAAATACAGCTTTACCAACACTTTTCCTCTGTTGTCTGCTGAAGCAAGGAGCAGCTCCAGAGCTGGGACATACTGGTCTCCCTGGGAGTCAGTAAATCTTGGCTGCTCCTTGTGTTCTGAGAAAGCTAAGTGGGAAACAAGGCTTGGGGGAGCTACCTGGCTATACACAGCAGTGATCCTACTGAAGGGGTGCAGTGAGTGAAGGGGAACTTCCTGACCAGGGGGAAAGCTTCCTCAAGCCATGTGCAATGGATTGGTCTGGTGAAGTCAGCCACAGACTCAGCTTTGTTCTCACTCACACGTACTCAGTGATTGGACTCATCCTTAAGTTTCAGTCCCCTTGTGCTTTACTTGAGTTAGTGATAGCTTAGTGACTGCAGGGTAGGAAAGGGAAGACTTCCTTCAGTTACTTTCCTGTACCTAAAGTATCTGGGCTTCTGTCTGCGTGGAGCTGAACACGCTTCCTGTGAAGTGTGCAAATGTGTGTCTCTTCACAGCTACTCTGACATTTGCAGAGAGAGTTCCCTCTTCCTATAGCTAACTTGACAGGCAAACACAGAGGAACAAGGAGAAAAAGGCAGAGGATCAGCAAATGAAGATGGAAAAGGCATCCAGGAAAAAAATAGGAAAGGTGAAGAAAAAATGGAGGAGGATGAAACAGGAATAACTTTTGAACTAAATTCATCAACTGCTGTTATCAAAAAGAGAAAAAAGAGCTCGCTTGCTCTTTCCCACCACCATCCATCTCCAGCTCTTCTCTCTCACTGCTCTGGCTCTCTGACATGCAGATTTTCTAGCTTTTCTTGGCCCACAAGCTTCACTTGCCTCATTCTGACACATCTTAATCCATAAAAGGAGTTCAAGATGTGAGCATGTTCACCACACAAAACATGGCCAAAGCCAGCCACGGGTGACAACTCACATGGAGCACAGGAACCCTTCAGGAATTATCTGCTGATCTTTCCCTCTGCTCCCCCCAGAGACTTTGCCATGGTTACTTGCTACTCACAGGTGTCACCAGGCTCTTCTGCTCTGCAGCCTTGCTGAAGTCAAGGGGAGCTGAATCCAAGAGCAGACGTTGGCCTTTACGATTCACTTCCATGTAGCATATGTTACTATAGTGTATACCAAGGAGTGTAAGCGAGCAGAGCTGTGGTATTTACAGTTATGCTAAAATTTAACTGTTGCTGAAGCCTTCTCAAGCCTGTGGGCCACATCTTACACTCTGCCCCTGTTTTGTGTGAGACAGGGCTCCTGTTGCTGAGGAATGAAAGATGCAATAAGGATTCAGGATCTGGCTCTGAGCCCATTAGCAGACTGAGCTAGTCCAGAGGTGGCTAATTCCCTTAATGAGTGGGCCAGGATTGGTAAGATTGGCTAGATGGGAGATACTGACCCATTTGTTTTGTTATTGTTTCTGGTAACGATGACACAGAACCACAGAATCCTGGATAGGGGTTGGAAGGGACCTCTGGAGATCATCTAGTCCAACTCTCTGCTAACACAGGGTCACCAGATCAGCTTACACAGGAATGCATCCAGGTGGGTTTTGAAAGCCTTCAGAGAAGGAGACTCCACAACTTCTCTGGGCAGCCTGCTCCAGGGCTCAAGCACTCTCAAAGTAAGGAAGTTTTTTCTTAAGTCCAAGTGAAATCTCCTGTGTTCTGCTTTGTGCTCTTTGACCCCTGTCCTATTGCTGGGCACCAGTGTAAAGAGCCCAGCCACATCTTCATAACCATCACCCTGTAGATACTGATCAGCACTGATCAGATCCCCTCTCAGGCTACTCTTCTTTAGCCTAAACAGTCCTAGGGCTCTCAGCCTCTCCTCCTCACAGTGATGTTCCAGACCTCTCAGCACTTCTGTAGTCTCTGTGGACTCTTCTGCAGTAGTTCCCTGTCTCTATTGAACTGGGGAGCCCAGAAATGGACAGGATACTACAGGTATGGCTTCACCAAGGAAGAGTAGATGGGCAGCAAAACTTCCCTTCACCTGCTGGCAGTAGTCTTCTTAATGCACTCCAGAATACTCTTGGCCATGAGGACACATTGCTGGCTCATGTTGAACTTGTTGCCCACCAGCACTCCCAGGTCTTTCTGTGTGGAGCTGCTCTCCAGCAGGGCAGTGAGTAGAATGTGTAAGAGACATTTAGAAGTAGCAGTGAGTTTTCCTTCTGACACCAAGGGATGGAACTGAAGGTGCTACAGTGACTAGGGGAGGCTGCTGCAAAAATACAGAGAGCAGCTTGCAGCACACTTGCTGAATTTTAAAGGACTGAGTTGTGTTATTGGGTCAGGCACCTCCATTCCTCCTCAAGCTGATTATTCCTTCTTTTACAAGGCTGACAGTCTCTGGTGGCATTTAAAAGCCATCTAGCTGTGGTGCTCAAGGACACGGTGTAGGAATGGCCCTAAGAGTTGGATAGTGGCTGGACTTGATCTTGGAGGTCTTTTCTAACCATAATGATTGTGTGAGATTCTCTGCAAAGAGTGAGATACTCTGCACCACACAGGAGGGGTGTGGGAGTCTGCTCACAGCCAGACTGTGTCTCTGTGTCTCCAGGTGAGCTCTGCTACCCCCGTGTCCCCACATCCCTCTGCCTGGAATGCAGCTCTGCAGCAGTAGGATTAGAACAGATTGCTGGCACTATGGCAGCAAGGATATTGTTGGGAGTAACTTGGCAACACTTGTAGGTGTTGTGACGCTGGCTCTGTGCTCAAGGGCAAGGACAGGGGAGGGGATGCTGGAAAGAAACCAGTGAGAGAAATAATGTCAAGAAAGTTCAGAAGACGAAAGTGGTGACAGTAAATAAGTCTGAAATTATTTTAGGTTTACATACTTTAAGTCCTCAGTGACTGAAAACACAGCCAAGAATTGCTTCAGCAATATTCCTTCATAAATCTGCATAATAATCTCTCAGAGGGGCTTTGGTGAAATTACAAAGTATTCATTTACTAAATTGGGTTCATTGTCTGTATCAGACGCCGGATGAATATTCAGTGCCATTAATTCAGCCGAACTATATCCAAGTTAGTGTGGTCCAAGAGCTATCTCAAGTGATAACCCAAGCAGAAGGCATGGGTAGGAAGGGCTTTTTTAAAACTAATAAGATATAGTGAGAGGAAATGGGCAGAAACTGTGCCACAGAAGGCTTAGGTCGGACATGAGGAAAATGTTGTTTCTGCAGGAGTGGTCAGGAATTGGCACAGGCTGCCCAGGGATGTGGTGGAGTCCTCCTCCTTGGAGGTGTTCAAGAAACCTGTGGCCATGGTGTGGGATGTGGTTTAGTGGCCATGGCAGTGCTAGCTGGTGGTTGGACTGGATGATCTCAGAGGGCTTTACCAACAAATCTGTGATTCTCTGAACTTCCAGTGGTATCCAGTAAAGAAACCTCTAAGCGTTCTCTCCTGAGGATGGCAGTAATATGCACAGGTCACTTTTTCCTTTGTGGGATTTTGGATCTTTATAGCTCTGAAATCAGCAACAAACCTGTTCTTGCTAGACAGGGACCACAGTCATATTGCAAAGGATTTATGACTGATCTATCAAATGATAGAATGATATCTGCCAGCCAGATCCAAGACAATTGTTTGACTAGGAGACTAATAATAGAAATACTGAATGTAAAACACAGTGACCTTCACGCAGAGCAGTAACTGGTCTAGGTGACAAAGAGAACTTTCCAGAGAGCCAAAGATTGTTATGTGAGCTGCAACAAACTGCAATCCTGCAGCATTCTGCAATGATGTGTCCACTGAAGCAAATCTCTTGTAGTGAGCTCTCATTCTGCTCTGCATTCTGTATAATCTCACTACAAGAAATACACTGAGGTGAGGCCAGAGAAGGGCCACAAAGCTGGTGAAGAGTCTGGAGAGCAGGACTTGTGGAGGCAGCTGAGGTTGTTTAGACTGGAGAAAAGGAGGTTCAGGGGGGACCTTCTCACTCTCTACAGCTACCTGCAAGGAGTTGGGATCGAGGTGTGGGTTGGTCTCTTCCTGCAAGGTACAGGTGATAGAATGAGAGGAAATGGCCTCAAGTTGGCACAAGGGAGGTTTAGTTGGATATTGGAAAGAAACTTCTTCTCTGAAAGGGTTCTTAGGCTGGTTCAGGCTGCCCAGGGAGGTGGCTGAGTCCTCATCCCTGGAGGTGTTTCAAAGATGCAAAGGTGCAGTGCTGAGGGACATGGTTTAGCCCCAGCCTTGCCAGAGTTAGAGAATGGTTGGACTGAATGACCTTGAAAGTCTCTTCCAACCAAAGTGATTCTATGAAATATATATTAAAAAAAAATAAAATAAGGAGTGTACAAAGGATCTCACCTCTGTATGCAATGGACTGGATGTAGGACATGGATGTTAGCCACACTCTGAGCATTCATCCATCACAGTTGCTGGTTTGAACTTGAGATGTTGCAGTAATTCTGAAAAGAAAAATAAAAGGAGTAACTCACAACTTGGAGATTTCAGAAACTGTCTGTGGTGAATTGAGAGAGACCCAAGAAGTCACTCATGCTACGTAGGAGATGGTGGTGCTCTTCGAAGGCAAATGTTCAGTGGGTGGATTCTGTGGACCAAATGGTAGCAAGTGAAATGCAGAGCAGAATGGTAGCTATGAAAAACTGCTCTGGTGCACAGCTTCTTGACTTCTCATGTCAAAAGGCAGGAGAGTTTCAGCCTATTTTTGCAGGCATATCAGTAAGTTGTCCAAAGTTTGCTTTTTCCCCCCTTGCTTTCTAGGTTTTAGTTATTTCCACATCTCATGTGAGATTGTTTTAGTAACTATATTTTACCCAATGTTTAAAGGAAGATGAATCCAGTGTTTAGGTCACAAGTCTCCAGCACTTCTAGGAACTGTGTGGTGTTTTATTCTAAGGTAAATTCTGTGGTTTGTACTCCAGCTCTGCCTCTCTCGGCATTTGTATCGATTCCTCTTAGCTCTTATTCATGGCATTTTCTGTTTCTTAACCACAGGTCCAATACTGAGACCAAATGGAGAGGTGTTTATAGGTAGCTTGCACTTCATTATTCCAGAGTATTTAATCTTTATATCACTTACTCTGTGGATGAATGAAAGGCTTAGATGCCGTGAGGGTCAGTCTTGGCATCTTTTCTAGGAATATATTAATTTATATCAAGTTATACACATAGTGTGCTCAGTCATGTATTTCTCTTTTTATGCTAGCAGAATAGAAAAACATAGCAGCAAGAGCTGCAAATTTTGAGTTGATGAAAAATTAAGAAGTTGAACCAAGCTACAATGAAAAAAATCTCCATAGTGGCACCAAATGACTGTATGGTCAGAAAGGAGTTTGTGATTAATGCAAGGAAAATAATTTCTGAGACGAAAAATTTCAGGGATGAGCAGCAGGAGGGTTGGGGAAGCGTGGTCAGCCCAGGGCTGTAATTATGCACAGTTTAGTGGGGTAACAAGGCACAGAGTTTTGTATATTTGCTGTTCTGTTCCCAGGAGAAATAGTAAACTCTGAGCTGTGTGTCTGCTCTTTGAAAATCAGGGCTTGCCACCTGGAGAGCTCCTTACACTGAACCATAGAATTGCTCTGGTTGAAAAAGACTTCCAAGATCATTCAGTCCTGCCATTCTCTAACTCTGCCAAGGCTGGGGCTAAACAATGTCCCTCGGCATCACAGCTCTGCCTCTTCAAAGCACCTCCAGGGTTGGGGATTCAGCCATCTTCCTGGGGAGCCTGTGCCAGTCTTTGAGAGCCCTTCCAGTGAAGAGTTTCTTCTAATACCCAACCTAAACCTCTGGTGCGACCTGAGGCCATTTCCTCTCGTCCTAACACTTGTTGCTTGGGAGAAGAGACCAAGCCCCACCTCACCGCACCCTCCTTTCAGGCAGTGGTAGAGAGCTCCAGGTTTATCCCCTCCTTCCCAATCCAGTGCTGTGTAACTCAGCAGTCATTGCTGCCAGATTTAAAACCCCAGGCCCCAGCTGAACAAATAACTTTAGGTCCAGTCAGGATGGCAATGAGTTGATCCACAGCCTGGCTCTTTCTGCCTACTAGAGACAATGAGATTGATCCACTATTACCAAAGCTTCAGAGATGAAGTAGCCACAAGGGGAAAATACTCATCAGGAAAGAAAACTCAGATGGATGATTTTGAGAGAAATCATCCCTTCAGTTCTGATCTCTGAGTGACGTTGCTAGCGTTGTGCTCATCTGTCATTGTGCAAGGTCAAGAGAGTCTTTTGAATTGAATTTGTTTGTGAAGCAGATAAACAGCTGCTTCCAGCTGGAAATTTCAGCATCCAGGAGCTCTTTCAAAGAGGGACAAATCTGTGAGCCTCCTTGCCATGACCTGAATTAGCTTGTGCTACCTTCAGCCTCTTAGCACTCTCTCTTCTCTCTCTCCCTCTTTTTTTTTTTTTTTTCTTTTTTTTTTTTTTTATTATAGAATGATTTGGTTTGGAAGAGACCGTTGAAGCTCATCTAGTCCACTCTCCACAGTAAGCAGGGAAACCCCAACTAGGTGAAGTTGTTTGGAGTCCCATCAAGCCTGACCTTGAACATCTCCAGGGACAGGACCTCCACCACTTCCCTAGGCAACCTATTCCAGTGTTCAACCACCCTCATAGTAAAGAGCTTCTTCCTAATGTCCAATCTAGATCTAACGTTTGGTAGTTTAAAACCATTTCCCCTTGTCCTATCACCACATGTCCATATAACAACTCCCCCTCCAGCCTTCCTGTGGCCCCCTTCAAGTGCTTAAAGGCAGCGATAAGTTCCCCCCAGGCCCCTCTCTTCTCCTGGCCAAACAACCTTAACTGCATTAACCTGTACTCCTAGGAGTGGTGCTCCAGCCCTCTGATCATCTTTGTGGCCCTCTTGGACCCTCTCCAACAGTTCAGACATCCCTCACCTAAGGCTGGATCACTTTTTTGGTGGTTATATGTTCCAGGCTACCAATCACAAAACCTTGATCAAGTGACTTCCTCCATGTTGGTTGTCCTCCATCCATACACAAATCCAGGATCTTTTTTCAAAGCAGCTTATGCCATATGATCATGAGGTACACAACAGGTTCTTGTAGCCAACAAGCAGAAAGTATACTGATCATTTCAGAGTCTACATTGTTGCTCTGCTCTGTTGCTTAGTGAGGGCATTGATTATTCTCAAGAGAAGTTTGAGGAACAGCTTTCTTTAGTCTCAAATTTGCGACAGTTCCCCTTTGAGTTGGCAGTACATTAATGGAAATGGAAACTTGCCTCATTCTAAATGTCAGAATAATAGAGCACCAAAAACAATTCAGTCATGTCTTTCAAACCACGCACATATGGTTCAGCACCAAATGTCACTATTCTTCCCCACTTCCTTTCTATTTGTCACTATCTCTGTTGATTATCATTGTTTGGGTTCAAACTTTCCCGGCAGCTCGGCGCAGAGCTCACCTTGCAGTAACTGGGATCTATTTGTGGCATCTTCTCTACTTGCTATATAAAGCTCATAGCATCTTCCAGAGCAAGGGATGGGAAGTGCTGGATAGTACTGCCACTTGTATACCCCAGAAATTTCCACCTGACTCTGCCTGGGTTTTTTTTGAGAATCTGTTTCCATCACCTTGCTGACTTCTTTAGGACAAGTTACAACAGCAAGACCAAATGGAATGGAAGGAATTGCCTCATTCATTTTCTCCTGTCAGATATAGAAAAGCCAGTTAGCAAGTACTCAGCTATAAGAGCAGCTCTGAGGAAAAGTTTTTCTTTTTCATGAACACCATAAGAACATTTTTCTTAAGAATCTACCTTCCTGTGTCTCCTCTTTCCTCAAATAATGCCTTTCCATGGCTTTAAATGGTAACTCTGTCATTCTTTTATCTGTTGTGATACTTGTTATATGCTGCTTGTCATCAAAACTTTCAGATACATTTCCTACCCTGAAAGATTTCTGTCCTGTGGCATATGTAAAGCATCAGCTGTGAGAGGCAAAAAGTGGCCAAGGCAGAGTTAAAAATATGGCATGCAAAAACTTAAAGGATTTCTAAGTCCACCAAAATCAAACATTCCAGAGTTGCAAAGTGCCCCAAATGTGAAATCTGTGCTCATATTATTGCTGTTTGTTATTTTCCCTTTTTCTTCCTAGAGGGTGCTTCTTGCATCCAAAAAGCAGAACAGGTAACATTCACTCAGTGGTTTATTGGTAGGGGTTGAAGTGGCCTCTGAAGTTTACCTAGTCCAACCCTCCTGCTAGAGCAGGATCACCCAGACTGCCTCACCCAGGACCATGTTCAGGTGGGTTTGGAATGCCTCCAGAGATGGAGACTCCACAACCTCTCTGGGCAGCCTGTTCTGGTGTTCTGGCACACTCAAAGGGAAGAATTCTTTCTCTTATGTTTAGGCAAAACCTCCTGTGTTCCAGTTTGTCCACAGGAGTCAAAGTGTCCAGGTGATAATGTGTTGTAACCGACAAAAATTCCTCTGATGAGAAGAGTGACAGAGTATCATCCTCTGATTTCCCAACCATGGCAAGGCACCATGCTGGCAGTGAGGTTAATGTGAAAGTGCTGGAGGGAGCAGGGATGGAGTTTTGGGAGTGCACATGAAGGGCATTGCTTCAGGCAGCTGCCCTGCTGCAAAGGGATGTGAATGTGGCAATGTGGCCAGCAGCTTTCCTTCTCCAGGGAGAGGCAGAGGAAGCAGATCCTGGTTAATACTTGCACCAGCTCTGTGTTACATCCACCAAGCAGCACAGAGGGCCATCTGAGTGAGGGAATTTGTAAGTGATCAGTCTGAATCTCCTTTCCATTTCTATCCTTGCATAGGAAGAACTTAGCATGGTTGAGAAGCCAAGATATTAGTGTCATAACGAAATGTGGGAAGCAAGACTGAAAAACTATTTTAATCCTATATTCCTGCTGACATAGCCACCTGATCGGGATTTTGTCTATGATCTAGGAATGCCAATCCATTATTCCAAAAGGCTTGAGAAACTGGTTGCCCAATGACCATTTAAAGTGATTCTTCACTTTGTAAGCTGAAGCATTTAAATCTGATTCTCTGTCAATACCTAACAGAAGTGTAAATGCAGTTGAGAGCACAGAAGTTGGAGTTTCCAGTAGATTCATGTTCTTTTGCAACCTGAAACGCTTCATGCAGCAAGGTCTTGCAGAACTTTCAGCCATCTGAAGAACTTAAGCAATACGAAAGCCTCTAGTAGAAATAAACCCAGCATTGAAATACAAGTTAGGTTCCTTTCAAAATTTGCTTGGAGCTCTGCTATGTTCTGGTGAGAAGGATTGTCAGGAACTACAGCATATGCATCACAAAGCTTTTACACCAAACCTCTCCCACTTCTCCGGGAAATAAATATCAATTGTACTTTACAAATTATTTAACAGAGATGTTTCATGGCCACGGTACAGCAGCACTTAGTGCTGTGTAAATTCAAATAACTAATCAATTAATACAGAAGTAATTTTATTACTGAATGGCTAGAAGAGGTATGAAAAGCCCTAATTAAAAGCATTGTCTGCTCTGCTTTACGCTAATGATTCTCTAAGAACTGATGTTATTTGTGAATTAGCTTAATCACAAAGGAATTAAAGGGAGCCAAATTATTTGTATGAAAATAGTGCTCTAAATGCACGGAGGCCAGGCAGAAAAAGCACCCAGAGTCATTTCTGTATCTGATCAACCAGCTCCTCTAATCCGTTTCACTGTGGATAGTTGGCCTGCCATGACTTCAGACTGGTTTAATAGGGATTAAAGTGGCACGAAGTGTATGAGTTTATGAATTTACAACTACAAACATGTTATGGAATGCGTTTATCTTTAAAGGTAGGAGGAGCGGAGCAAGCTCAATGTCAAAAGAACTGGATACATCTGTAAAGACAGAGAAACCCGTGGGAAATTTGGTGAACAACCAAACCCCGTGCAATTTGAGTGGCAAATGCTGACGACTTTACTCAGTTTCCCTGCACAAAATCAATTACTGAAGTCAAACAAGAAAGCCCCTGGGATCTGGTGCTTGGAGAATTGATGTGGAAGTTCTTAGGTAAACCTCCAAGTCCTGTTGATTACTGCCCAAATAAAGCAGACCTCTGGCATTCAGCTTGGTGAGCTGGCATGAGCAGCCCATAATGTCTTTGGAGCTTGAGCTGCCAAGAGAAAGGGATCAGAGGCAGCCAAATTATGATATCACACCAATAAAACCTCATCGTAGTGACATACATAAAACACTCCACAAATTGCTTTTTGTAACTTTTAATTTATTAAGAGCTTTTGAACTATGTTTTCCCTCTGTGACATGTTTTCATTTACCTCTCGTATCCTTCATTAATTTGTTTCCTGTTTGAGAAATAATACCACAATTTTGGCAGTTCCAAACTGCTGAAAAAATATATCATAGCCTAGCCCAAGGAGCTTGCCAGGGAAGCGGCAGCGTGTGGCGTGCGGAATTGCCGCGCTCGATTACAGCGACTTCTTTGACTACTCAATTTGCCTAGTACCAAGCCTGAGTCATGATTGCTGCCTCTCATGCTGCTGTTTGCTTGCCCCTAAGCCCAAAGTCTGATTGCCTTCTGCAGTTGATATTTGGAGCCTTGGAGAATTGGGAGGGTGGGGTGTGTGGGCCTGTTTGTGGGGTGGTTTGTAGTGTTGAAAGAAAACAGCTCAGACACAGTTCTTGCTGCTGCTTTGGGAATGGTAAGGATGAACCACCAGCAGACCTGGCTCATTGGTGTCCTGCTTCCTTCCCAGTCACCGTCTCTCTCTCTGCTATAAGTTCATAAAAGTGACTCAGCCATTCTGGGAATGAGACCAAAGGCATAAGCAGACAGAGTGAAGGATTGAAATAACTCAGTACCACATCATGTAGTGCTGACCCCTCAGGTATCCATCCATAAATCCATTCAAGCATTTATGCTTCTCCTACAGCCTGCTCGGCACAATTTTCCAGCTATGCCTTGAGCTACAGAGTTTCTGAAGGAAGCCTGAAACTGTTTCCCAAAAGCTCCTCTCCACCTTCCCCCCTCAAAACACCCTTGCCTGATCCTTAGCTGGCTTTATGGTCTCTTAGCTAGAAGGCAACTCTTTCAAAGAATTAGGTCCCTAACTTTGAAGAGCAAAGTGGTTAGATCTTGTTACAGCTTGAGTTTGCAACTAGTGAAATTACACAGCAGATATGGAACCCTACAGATCCTGCTCCCTTTCACTTTGCTAATACCAGCCCTTTGTGTCACCTGTGATCTGAGCCAGAAAATGTCTTTGACTGTTTTCAAGAAACCGAAACAACAAAGAAATGTGGTCAAAAGGAAGGCAATCAGGTACAAAGCCAGCCAAAGGTTCCTTTTCTTTCAGTTTGCTGTGTAGGACATTGGTCAAGAAGGGAGTTACAGCACCTTTGAAGATGACCTTTCAAGGCCAGGCCATTCAGGTGATATTAATATTTCCTGCCAGCTCCTGAGTTAAACCCCACAGGAGGGGAAGGGAATGTTTGAATTGAGGGACACCGGATCCAAAGAAGTTTTTGGATTGCGTTGATGGGAAGGGCTTAATCAGACCTGGGAAAGATTTCCCACAGTCTGTGTGTCAGGGAGGAAAGATCTGAAAGCAACAGGGGCCAAAGGTTTTGTGATGAAAACTGGGGCAAAGAAGAAAAAGCTTATTTTTGTTTCCTTCTGAGATACGAATGGATTTTTGACATGAAAAAATATCAGCTTCCTGCTGTGTAGAAAGCTCATACCATGAGATGAAAGAATTGTGAGTGTCTAGCTGCTAGCTCACGGGGATCTGAGGAGCTGGGTATTTGGAATTAAGACCATCAAACTCTGGAGCAAGCAGGGCATGAGCGCACACCCAAGGCTCGGTGCTATTCTACCTCAGGAAGCAAGCTGAAGGCTGATTTCCTTACGTCCACAGGCACCCTTGTAGAATGCTGGGGGTTGTGCTTTTGCCATGGTGGGATCTCTCCTGGGGTGTGCTGAACGCCAGCTGAAATCCAGCTATGGCAGGAGTCACTAGAGGGTACTGTAATACACAGTATTATTGCCTGTGCATGAGTGACACTCGTTCCTCCTGTCAAAGCTGAGGCTTGGCAGCTAATCCAGGGATGCACTGGATACACTGGTAGAACTAGAAACATTTTGTTATTAAGTCTGTCTTCAACTGCTTGGATAGACTTGCATGCCTGAGCATCAGTCTAACAGAACAGCACAATGCCTGCATGCTCCTCACCCACACCTTCACTGAAGCACCAAGTCATTTGTGGGAAATGAGCCCAGAAGAAAACCTGTGTGCCCATTAGCTCCAGCTTCACATCCAAATGCAAACCAGCTTGGAGTACAAGGGAAGCTGCTCCCCAGAAGCACGCTTGATCTCGTGCAGGTTATCACTTTAATATGAGGGTGGTGAGACACTGGCATGGGTTGCCCAGAGAGGTTGTGGACATCTCATCCCTGGAATTGTTTAAGACCAGTCTGGATGAGGCTTTGAGAAATGAGAGATGTCCCCACCCATGGTAAGGAGGTTGGACAAGGTGATCTTTAAACTCCCTTCTAACTCAAGCCAGTCTATGTACTGTGATCAATGCTGTACTGTGAGGATTCAGAGACACTATGATCTGCAGTGTAGATAGGCACTCAAGAATCAACTCCCCAGGCCCTTGGTCACTAGAAACAACTTGAATAACTCGGATGCACTGCTGCCCTAGGATTCAGAGCAGGTACCACACAATGCCCATCAGAGGATGAAGTGTGTGTGGATGCCTTACCTTCTAGCTCAGGTGTCTTCTCATCTCCAAGTCCCTGCAGGCACTTGCAGGAGTTCTGGGAAAAGACATGAAACAAGAAGTAACTCACTCCTCCTCTCCCTCCTCTTATTTCAGATTTCCAGTAAGGAGGAGATTTACACACAGCTCCTGTGAGACTTTTATTGCTGGTGGTTAGTTGCACTGCATGAATGTATCTTCTTTTCTGAGTGCCTTTCATATATCTATAGATCTATATATATGTATTTCACCACCTTTAAATCTGTATTTTGTGAGATAATTATAACTCTGCTGTCAGAATGAATGCTAGAAAGTGGTTATGTTGCTGCTTAGGAGATTAGATACTCTTTTTCAAATATGGATAATGAATTCATGGTTGTGATTATTAAGCCAGTGTAGACCATCTGAACTGTTGTCAGATCCAGTTGACTATGATGTAGTTGAAGCTGCTACATACCTGGTCCTGGAAGCTTGAAACTGCATCTCTTGTTCTCCCACAGTTTCTTGCTCATGTATGCTGTTGTGATGTTTGGGTTCACACCAGTATTCAGCTCTCATCTCATAGTTTGCAAATTTGGTTCATTTCTTTGGTTGGTAACTTGTTCAGAGTCATTTTTGTTTTCTGTAGACACACCAGTTTTTAGTAAGCAGTCAATGAGTATTTGCTAGTCATAACATGGTTGCTCTGATTATTCATTATTTATGCTGTCTGAATGATCACTGGAGTCATTTAGTCCTTTCATCTTCTTATGACCTGTAAAATATATACATAAATAACCCTATTTCTGATCTTTACTTATATACATTTCCAGGGTGGTATTTTATGTTCAACAAAGTATCTTTCCCCCTTCCTAATATTGAGATCTTTCAAAATATTTCCAAATATTTTGTCAAGTTACTCATACACTCTTGTAGCCACAAGATTGGACTTGTCAAAGTCTGTCTTATTGAGAATGATTTCTAATCACAGTAGTTAGTAATTCCTGTTTTACTTAAAACTCTTGAAAACATCTCAACCTTTAGCTCATTTCAGTGAATTAAATGCAAATGATATTAATTTTTATTATAATTTAATTATTATAATTTATTAAATATTAAATTAAATGTAAACAGCTAGGTACTGTTAGTAAGCACAAATAATAGAGAGAAATGGTGAGTAGTGTACTGAAACTCTTCAAATCAAATTTTCAATGCATTTCCTACCAAGAACTCCCCATTTCCTGAACTCTTCCCATCACTTTGTCCCAGTGGAATCTTCTATTTCACTCACAGTCTGCAGAGAAGATGCAGATGCATGGCTCAGAAAGGGAGTGGCAGAAGGTAGGAGCCTACCTGCCTGTGTGGGTAAAAAGGGACTTTAAAAAGTGGCTATGTAAAGCACCAAATTCCTCCCAAGCTTTGCTGCCTGTGCGCATTCAGAGTTACACTACTGACCTTAAGAACAAAAGTACTTTTACTGACACCACCCATCCTTGTGACCTCCACCCTTTAGCTATTGATCAGCATTGATCAGATCCCTCTCAGGCTGCTCTTCTCCAGACTAAACATCCCCAGGTCTCTCAGCCTCTCCCTGTAAGAGTGATGCTCCAGTACCCATATCTTCTTTGTGGGTCTCTGTTGGACTCTCTGCAGCAGTACCCTGTCCCTCTTGAGCTGGGGAAACCAGAGCTGGACACAATACCCAGATGTGGCCTCACCAGGGCAGAGTAGAGTGGGAGGAGAACCTCCTTTGTCCTGTTGACCACACTCTTCTTAATCCACCCCAGGAGACCATTGGCTTTCTTGGCCACACTTCTGGTTCATGGAGAACTTCTTGTTCACCAGCACTTACAGGTCCTGCTCCACAGAGCTGCTTTCCTGCAGGTTAGCCCTCACTTGTACAGACACAGCAGGGTTATTCCTCCCCAAACCCAGGCCGACTTGTATTTCAACTTGAGTTTGCCAGGCTGAGGTTTGAAAGCAAATTTACTCTCTTTTATTTTCTCTTGCAAAACCAGCAGGTTTGCTATGAAGGTCCTCCAACTCCACACTCGGATACAAAATACATGCAGCCCTCCTTACTCCTCAATGTGACCTTTTACTTTTACTTTCCCACATAAAGGTTTGCAGTGCTTCAGGCTAAATGTAGACGCTGGAAAGTGTCATGGGTGAGTTAACACATTGGGCTCAGCAGAGCTTTCAACTAAAGCCTTCTGAAAAACAGAAGCTGAAGAACTACTCATCCTGTTGTTTTTTTCCTTGCTGCCAAACTTGATCCTCCTTCCAGATCACTTTTGTTGTTGTTGTTGGTTTGGTTTGGTTTGGTTTTTTTTGTTTATTTGTTGTAATCCTATTAGAAAAGGGCATAGGAGTGAACTACCAAGTCAGGACAAATATGTTTTGTGACAGCAAACGTTAACCAGAAGCACTGATTGTCTGTCTGTCCGTCTATGGCTGTATGTAAACAATAACAACCTGGTGAGCTAAGCCCAGCTGATCCTGCCCTCTTGGAGGGATTTCCTGGTAGCCTAGAACTAGAAGACGTTATACCTCTCCATCTTTGCAACATAGAGAGTTTATTGTTCTTGCTCAATGAAGTAATTCATTACTACTTTATATGACTCTTTCTTTGTGTAATTTAAGACATCTGGTGACTTCCTGAAACTGTATTAAAGGACTGTGGAGAGCCTCTGAGCTTTGCTGGGGGAGCTTCTCCCATTGCCAAGGTAGCACCACCATCCTGAGTCGTGAGGCATTCTTCCTTCCATGCTCCTGGGGAGCAGAGGGCTCATTCTGTGAATGCTGTGCTCTGAAGATGGAAAACACTGAAGAGACACTGAAGAAGATTCCATATTTTGTAAAACTGGGTGAGATTTGAAATTGAGATTGCTTTGCTGCCCTTTTCCCTCAGGAGCCAGGAGATGAGGGGGTGGGTTTGTACTTGCAACCATCCTTCCAAGTCTGAGACTCCCATATGGCTAATATTACTGCTTCTCATGTCATTGGCTGCAGCCTCAGCTCCAACCACTCCGTTGACTCATCTGCTACCTAATTGTTCTGTGACGCTGCCTTTCTCCTCTTGGTTGATTCTTCTTCTTCTTCTTCAGTGCTGAACATTAATATTTAGCCTGTTGTATTTGTTAGCTGGAAGCTTTCAAAAGATTGGCCAAAAGTTGAACAACTCTTTTTTTTGGTAGGCTCTCACTATTAACAGTGCCCTTGTGGATTCATGAGCGAGCTGACCGCGAATGTCTTTAGGAGACAAGTCACAAGGAAGTATGACTAACTTACATGTCAGCTGCTTCTTCACAACTCCTCTGCTGAAGCAGGGTTTCATTCTTTCTAACAAATGTACATGATTTCTTGGAGAAGCCACAGATAGGCAGGATGTTTGAATGGCACAAAGTACAATGAAAGTGGTATCATTTGAAAGTGTATGTGGATCCACCAGACTGCTGTCAAACAGATCACCTTTCGTGGACAGTTAAAATAGTTCATGTTTGGTTTGAAGACACTATCAGCTGTAATATGAAACAAGATCCCTACAGAGCTGAGCAAACAGGTCTTTCAGAAACTCATAAAGACAGTAAGAACAACAAACATTCTGTGCAGTTGCTGAATTTGAGAGGAATAACATTGCTCACAAATGCTTCTTGGGCTATATTCTCCTACACATCTGAAATTCCTCATTCCTTCTTCAGGCCAATTAAATTCTCAAAAATTGATAGTCTCTTAGTCAGATGTAATTGAGCTGAATATAACTGATCTAGGACATGAAGTTATTCCCAGTCAAGTTTGGATATCTAAATTGTCCTATGGTTAAGGCAGCCAGAGTAGACTCTGCAGTCAGGAAAGAGAAAAAGATGGGTTTAGTTTCTACATATCTAATCTGCTTTAGGAAGAAATGGCCTCAAGCTGCAGCAGGAGAGGCTTAAATTGGATATTGGAAACTCTCACCAGCCAGACGCTGTAACAGGCTGCCCAGGGAAGTGTTGGGGTCACCTTCCCTGGAGTAAGAAATGTGTGGGCATGGCCCCTTGGTACATGTTTTAATGGTCATGGTGGACTTAGGTTGACAGTCTCAATGATCTTGGAGGTCTTTTCCAACCAAAACAATTCTAGGATTCTATGATTTCACGGTCATAGTGCCCTAGACTCTCATGCCTGTATTGCCTAGATGCTATTTGACTGCAACAGAGACAAGGGCAACTAACTTGTCTATAGCTATGCAGATGAGTCCCTCTTCTTTTTTCTTCTAAAGAGCATAATTAGTTGATGCTTGTTGGATGCTTTCAACCTGAAAATGCTGTGTACTGACTTGTTCTGCTCCTCCCCAATGAGGATGCATGCAAAATGTGTATGGATTTAACAATGATCTGTTTTGAGGGAACAATTAAGGAAAAACATATGGGGTGTCCAATGCTCTGCAAGAAGCTGAGCTAAAGAACTCTTAGAAAATGTTGTATATGCAATCTCCATATATGCATCGTCAACAGCTTATTACAGTTTTTCCATACCACCAGATCTAGGCTTGCTGCCAGAGCACTCTTTGGGTATGTTTAGTATGCAGCACCTGGAAGTACTTCCGAGATCACAGATCAAGTTGTGCATCCTGATGCCACCCAAGTTTTGGAGGGTCAGACTTGAAAAGCTAAAGTTCTCCCTTCCTCGGCGTCTTCTCCTTTGGGGGTGGAAAAGCAGCCACATGAAGTGGGGAGTAGTCATGACAGTTTGCCCAGGCTGGGACTGGGATCCAAGGAACTTGAGCATGTACCACACAATTTAGACATATGCTACTTGGCAAATGGTATTTAAGGAGTGTAGCACATCTCGGTGCAGCAGATCAGCTTCTGCTTTGCACTTACTGATCCCATAGTGTTAAGTTCCAGTAATAATCCTGAGTTCAAACTGCCTCCTATTGCATTAACGAGGAGTTGTGGAGAGACTTCTTCACTAAACCTTTTGGACATCTCTTCTTTGCATCTTGTAGTGCACACAAGTGGCTTTCTGTCGCACAGGACAATAAATACAATTTAAATGGTCACCTTTCCCCATGTGTTCTCCTGAGAGTATGTTTCACAGGTTCTGCTGCTGCTGCTTTCCATTTTGTGACTGACAAAGTGGTGGGAAGTGCTCACTGTTTCCTATTCTAGGTATAGTGGCAATAACAAGCAAGTGTCTCTAGATGCAGCAGGAGCAGGAGGAGGGCTCCCCTGGGATCAGACTGGATGCCACTGAAGGCACTGAGAGCCCTTCTGTTTGCTTTAAACGGAACCATCCTAGTCTTTGAGACAAAAAAAAAGTCTGCCTCGGTCACTTACATGCAAGATAATTGTAGTTGGAGAAACTGTATGCAACTGCCCTCAGCTGGCCAGGATCATATAAAATTCAGAAGGAATCTCGCAGAAGATTCCAGGGGACACAAAATTGCCCCAGACTCTTGTCACGATATGATGGAGTCTAGATTCACTGTGCTATTTACACATAGCATGCAAAATCATCATCTTTATTTCCTTGGCATGCCTTCGTCTTCCTCCCTTTCTTTGCAGTCTTTCTGAGTTAATTGAAGTTCTGGGACCAGTGTCTGAAACTCTCTACAAAAGCTCTGTTGTTTTTGTCCACTGAGGCCTGGGATGCCTAGAAGATTATCACTTAAATAAGGTACCTTGTTTTTGTGGTATCACAGAGGCATTCCCAGGACTCTAACTGATGCTTTGTTGTGAACACCACTGTCCATGGAAATGAAGCAATTAGACAACCATGATCTGCTGGGCCTTTGTCACTCTGTTACATTAGCAGATCTGTCTTCTCTGGGTGATTTACGTCTGTGCTTGTTCTTCATGCTGAAGCTATTTTCTGTTAGTATAGGCAACTATTCAAATGATGAAGTGGAGCAGCCACAGTTCTAACCCTGTTAATGCAATGCTGGTTGTTGGGTTTGTAACCAGAGATGAAGACATGCTGTTTAATGTAATTATGAAACAGACAGCTGCTCCATAACGTGTCAAAGTTCCCCCCTTATTACATGCTGACTTTAATTAAATGGACTCTTTACCTAAGAGCAGCAAATCGATTTGGTGATTCAGATACTGTCAATAAAATCACTATGACTAGTGAGATCAGATCTTAATAATTAAGAACAAGTGTGCACTTGTCACTTCAGCACCACTGGCTGTCAACTATTGGACAAGCAGAAGAGCAAGGTCTACCAAGAGATTAAT
>VWYK01106442.1:56542-82433 GCA_013399775.1 Semnornis frantzii | reverse complement strand
CTCTTTTTTTTTTTTTTTTTTTCCCCTCCTCATGTTTAAAGGATACATTTCATCGTCACTACTTCTTGTGGCATCTGCTGTTAGTGTTAGCCACTGCTGTCACTTTCTGGTATGTATCTGTTGATATTACCTCCAAGGATGGGAGGTAGACCTGTTGCTCATTTCTCCCTTTAAAGCTGTTTTCCTCAGCTGGTCAGGTTAAAGCCCTGATTAAAAAAGGTGTTTGGGATTTTTTTTGGTATCGTATGGTATGTTTAATTTGCAAGACAAATGACAGATGTCGTGGCAAAATAGCTTTGCTAAACGCTGTTGTAATTGCATGTTCTGATTGCCAAATGACCTGGCAGTTTGTATCTTTTGGTAGCACTGTTCCCTCTGTGTGGGAATGCCGCTGACTTCTCTGTCATTACCAAGTGAGCAGGGCTCTGAGTGCTCTGTGTAGGTATTCAGAAATGCGTTTTCTGGGGCTAAGTGAGTCTGGGTGACTGCATGTTTTGTTCTGCCAAAGCCTTTTGGATAGGACAAGTACTTGCATTGCAGAATGGTGGCATATGGCTTTGTGTCAACAGGGATGAACTTGGCTTTCGGGCTTACTCTGAGCTTGGTATTGCCCTACCCTTTCCTATACCCCAGCTCCCTCCAGTCCTTTCCAAGAGAGCCAGGAGTGAGTTAGCTACAGAGACTCGATCAAGCAAGCATGTAAGGACATGTCTGGATCCCAGTGATGCCAGTGAGACTTCACCATGTTACTAAAGTTAAACATAGGCTTAAGGGTTTTGTTGAAGTGTGGCTTAGATGTAGATGCTGTGTGTCAGATGTGCTCTCAGAAGACTTGGAAGTCTCCCTGGTGTTGTCACGTCTACAAGTTAATATCAGCATGCAACCTACTGGACACATGTAATATGCCCTTCAGTGTTCAGAGGGAAGGCACTTCGTAGAGGAGTGATGTGAAACACCCAACTGCTGTGTAAATGCAGCCAGCCCCTTGCTAGAAATAGGCAGCTTTGCAGAAAGGAGGAGTTGTGAGGACATAAACAAACCCTGCAGCTTCACAGTTGTTCTTGCTGACCTTATGATATGCAAAATATGTATGATCTTTGTTGCTGCTTGAGCCCTTCCTTGTTTTGTGAGAAACTACAGCTATATTTTTAAACCTTTGTGTTTAGAATAGATTAATAGACTTTTTTGGAAAACATTTTCTCATGCATTTTCCTCATACCTGCAACTTAATGTGCCTGGTAAACTGCATGCAAACAAGATGGGGAGCTGAAACCTAGNAATAAATTGATTACAAGGTATCTGGGCTCTGAATAAGGCTGCTGCATTGTTTGTGGAGAACTTGATGGTAGCAGTGTTTCAGCACTCAGAAAGCAAACATCAGAAGCTGCAGTGCCAAGAAGTGAATTCCTTTTAAGATGACCTCCTGAGGAGCTCCTGACTCCAGCATTTCAACACCATGGTACCAAAGCATGGCATTAGGTTTCCCTTAAGTACTTGAGTGTTTCTCTCCTTTCCCAATAAAATCACACAGTGCTTGCTAAGCTTGTACTTGCTTATGTGGAAAAATATTAACTTTAATGCTTCTGATGTGTGAAATTTGAAAATAATTAGCAAAGAAATGGCTGGGAGAAGGAAAACTTACTGGAAATGCAGAAAACAAGCATTGTGTTCTGCTTGGGTATTCATTCACAGATCTTTCAGGATGAATTTTTTTTTAATACTGACCACACTGTTTATTGCCATTCTTTTTGGAATATGTTTTAATATTATAATTAAATGTTGAGAAACTGCTGACATATATGGAGCACTTTAACAGCTTCTCTGCTGTAAATAGGAGACTGATACAGAAGCAGTCTCGAGTCTGCTTCACCATCCTGCCTGTACCTTTCGTGCATGCAATATTTTTACTGTTAACTGTGAGAACACATCTGCTGCTGGGTTTGCTTTAGAGGATGCCCAGAGGCAAGTGGATGAGTTGTGTCATTTTCTGGGTGTCCAAGTATCTTGCGAGAATTCATCTGTTAGGGAGGTGGCTGTCAGCAGAAATTGAAGATTAATGATAGCAGTGTGGCCATGATGCTAAGGCTATGGGTGAAGCAGGCTGTGTAGACAAATGTGATCTCTCTTGGTCACTGTTCACTGATGCTGTTTTAAAAATCAGTTAAACCTTTCTGGAAAATGTTTTGTAGTCTGGGCAGGGAGACATTCTTGTCATGGTAAGGACCAAGGTAAACTTCCAGACACTCCTGGTTCATGTAGTCACTTAATAATGAAAGCTCACCTTCTTTTGAGGCTTTGATAAAGCTCCACCTGTACATGGGTTACCCTAGTCAAATAAGAATCTCTAAGTCTGATAATGTGCCAATATGTGGAAAAGGGGAATAAGGACAATCCAGCATCGATGGCTTCAGTGTAAGTGATAGAAACCTGTGGTTTGTTTATTTTTTTTTTTGTGGGTCACCTAGGATAGACTTCCTAGTGCCCATTTCAGAGTATCTACTTGAGACAACCCCAGGTAGTGCAGCTTAGAATGAGTTAGAGAACTGGTGCTGAGCATGTGAGCCTCATGCACTATCAGGAAAGGGGAGGTGCTTTGAAAGGCTGTATTTCTGCCCCAGGCTCTGACTGAGGGACTGCCTGGGACTAGCTAAGAAGTACTAAGCATGAGGATTTGTGAATGTTTCTTTTTTCTTAGAGCTCAGGTGTTGGATTGAAGTCTGCCTGCTGGGACATCTCTTCCCACTTAGGATTTACCCTTAAAAGTAAACTCTGAGAAAAGGCGAAAGAGAAAGATGAGCACAAGTGTGTCCTGTATCTTTTGTACAGAAACAAGAAAATGGGGAGCAAAGAACGTGTGATTTGTGGCCAGGGAAAGTGCAACCAAGAGGAAGCTTCATTTTGTTGCCTGCCAATTAGCACAGACACTTCTTAAGTTGCGGCTTATCAAGGTGCTGGGCCATCTTGTCTTGACTGTGCTTTTGCTAAGAGAGATTGGACCCCGTGGTCATTGATGTCCCTTCCAATGTGGTATTCTATTATATATCATTTAATGGGATAAATTTTGTAAGGTGGGAGGTTCAGGTTTTTTGACAGCAGCTAGAGAAATGTTCTCTTGCTTTTCTTTAAGTTGGAGTTGCTTATCTGTCTTAGTTGACAGATGACTCTCTCAAACTTAAATACAGTCACATTAGGCAGGATGGACTTCTTACCGCTAGCTGGAACAAAGATGTCACTGGAGATGAAGGGTGTGCATTCTCAGAGTCGATTGCCTCTTGATAGAGCATCCTAATGAACATACTCAAGCTTTTCCTGGCAATCATTCATAGTACTGGTTTTGGCTGCGATGTGTTGGCTTCATTATCATAAGGTTTTGCTCTGCTGTCATTCCAGGTCGTCAGAGCTGCTGAAGAAGCTGCTTCCACCCTGGCAAGTTCCATCCACCCTGAGCAATGCATCAAGGTGCTTTGCCCTATCATTCAGACTGCAGATTATCCAATTAACTTAGCTGCCATAAAAATGCAGACGAAAGTCATCGAGAGGATTTCCAAGGAATCACTGCATCAACTCCTTCCTGATATCATCCCTGGGTTGTTACAGGTACAGAATCCCACATTGCAAATGCTTCTGAGCATTTTGGTAGTCTATGAGGTCTGTGACTTAAGGGAGAACAATGGACTCTTTGGGGCCATATTTTGGTAAACTCAAGTTTTACTCCCTCTAGTTTTTACACTTGGGCTTTTCGATGATTTTAATGTTAAGGAAAAGTAAACTCAGATTCTTATTTATATGTTCCACAGTTATGCCTTGGCCTGATTCCTAAGTAAGCTAGTTGCAACCATATAATAAATTTGAGATTAGGAGTTAGCTGTATCTTTTATCTGAATACATTCCAAGCAATGCATCTTCCAGTCTCTAGTTTTGCTGAGCTCTCATGCTTTCATTACACTCAAATTTGAATGCCAACAGGCAGGCTAGTCCTTTCTTCTTTACTCCCCAAAATCAGGACCAAATTACTTGCTGACTTTGTTCAGCCTTTTTCATAAGCCTCTTAGGCTGGGTGGGGAGCTGTGTTTTTGCCAGTGCTAAAGCTCAGTCTTATATTGTGAGTTCAGCTTTCAGCACTGACTGTAGCAGTGCTGTCTTCTGTTTCTCTGCACAAGCAGCTGGCAACAACAGTTGCTAGGATGAGGCTGCAGGCAAAAAGGAAATAAAGGAAGGTAGCATTGAGGAGGGAGAGAGAATGTGTGTGGGGAAGGATTGCCACAGAAACAAATCAGGCAATGTGTAAGGGAAGACATGTTTGGGTGGGTAAGATTCAAGAGAACAACCGGGATAAAGAAACCTCCTCATTGTGAGCATAAAAAGTTGGAAGGACAAGAGTGAAGCTAGAAATTCCCCTTGTGCATCGTAGCATTTGTCCCAACTTTGTAGTGTGTTCAGCTCTTGCAATTCTTGTCTTGAATCTCAGCTTTTGGGAATCGGGGAATTCTGTATTGATCTGAGCTCTCGTTGTAAAAAGTCTTTCAGAGTAACTGTTGCAGACAATGATCTGAACAGTGGAGCTGCAATGCCCAGGAAAAGTTTGGGAGCAGCATGCCTTTAAAACTGCAGTTATTTTATTAAATTGCTTCCATGTCTTAAAATGACCTTGTTTCAAGCCTAGTTTGCCATTTTTCGTCTTGGAGTTGGCAATGGTATTTCCTTTCCTTAGGAACTTGGCGATCAAGGGAACCTGCTCCTAATGTTTGAGAATTAGTATGCAATCCTAGCTGAAGGGACAGTGTGCAGAGGGAATCACCATTGTGCTTTTTTACTGTGCTGAGGGTATCAGCAGAGTGGTAAAGAGACAAGGAGTGTTGAACAGCAGCAGCATGAGTGCAAGTGTGTGGCTCAGCAACCCATAGCAGAATCCCGTTGACCGCAGTCAGAAAATGAAGACCTCTGCACAAGAATAGGGTTTGTATGGGGAAAGTCATGGTGCTTACCCTTGTCCCACCTGTTGTGGAGTCTTGACTGCCTTGGAGCTAGGTCAACAGAAGGGCTACTAGGTGCCCTGCCACACGCTGCATCTTGGTACTTTCAGGCTGAAGAGAGCTTTGAGCCTGTGTCATCTCCTGAGCTGTAACTGTTGGGCTATGTTATTAAATGCCAGGATTCTTGGAAGTCGGTGATGTGGGGTAATGGTCCCATGAGTGCATGTGGGGCAGGCACTACCAGCCCAGTGCCCACCGGGACACAGCCCTTTCGGGCTTCAACACCACACGAATCTGCCTGCCAGGAATGGAGCCATTTGAGATGTGCACATAAGCAAAGTGCCAGGCCCGTAGGGAAACCTGAGGTGTGCCAGAGGCATTTGATGACTTCAGGAACCGTTCTGTGGGTTGGGACCCACACAGAGCCCTACATCCCAGCTTTGTTCCAGCAGTGTGTTGTGTCTTCGTGAGTTCCTCTGTTGAGGGCCTTGGCTCAACATTTTCCATCTCACTTCCCAGCAGCTTAGAGTTTCTCTGAGCTCGCCTAGGTCTCTTGCTTTTCCAGTTCAGTGCTCTTTGGGTTTGCAAAGTGTCATTTGTAGTCACAGCAGCCCCAGCTGTGGTGCATCCTTCCTCCTGGCTCTCCCAGCAGAGGTCACCCTGCATCCAGAGAAACCAACCTGCAGGCTTCACTCATCTCTGCATTTCTCATGGAATGACTGCTTAGTGATGGACCACTCACTACCTGGGTGCAGGACTGATGTCATCAGATGCTGAGTGACCTGGCAACCAGTTTCAACTCTTCTGAAGCTGCCAGAGATCCAGCACACCTACGGGGGTCTTTCAACACATTTTCTTCTGTGACATTTCCTACCTGATAACTAATCAAAAAACTCCAATTTAAGACTTTTCTGAAGGCAGTCTGGGAGCATGAGGGTTCCCCTTGAAGTCCTGACTATCCGAAATAACATACAGTTACCTGAACTAGACACAGGAGTGCATATGTTTAGTAGAGTACTAAGCCCATGTTGGGAAACTCTGTGTTGCTTAATGCTATAAACAACAGGATATTAATAGCTTATGTGACAGTAATAACGTAACTTAAGGAACAAATGGGATTTACTCTGTGTGATTCTACTCTCTTGCTTTTATAATATTCAGATTGAGAACTGTTATGCTAAACAGGGTCTTTGCAGGGATCTTTTGGGTCAGCCATATTCACAATGAGTTCATCACTTCTTTAGTATAGTGCTTTGGAAGGATGTTTGATTTCTGATGTGCTTTGTTAGTGTGTTCACTTTTTTTTGGCCTCGTTTCACAGGGTTATGATAACACGGAGAGCAGCGTCCGTAAAGCCAGTGTGTTTTGCCTAGTGGCAATTTACTCAGTAATCGGAGAAGAACTGAAACCTCATCTCGCACAACTCACAGGAAGCAAGGTACGGGAGAAATGCGTCTCTGGTGTTTTCCTAACAGCCAACCGAATGGCTTGCACCACTAGCAGCAAAAGGCCCGTGGCATTGTGGTAGCTCTGGGTCAAGTCCTTGTAGTCACTTGCCAAATGCCACTAGAACAGCACAGCACTTGCTCAGCAGTGTAAGCATTTGAAATCCCATTAAGCACATGTCTGTGGAGTGGGTGATCTACCTGATGCTGTGTAACTGCAAGCTGCCACCAACTGAGTCCTTTCCACTGCACCCATGTTTGCCTTGTCCCTTCAGCACTGCATACAGGGGTGACTGCAGTGGGTTGGACCAGCTGGCTTCTCTGGATGAACAAATTAATTAGCATTCAATCCACACTACAACCACACAGGTTATCCTGTGCAGAGAGTGATGGGAACATGTGGCTGGGATGAGTGGGAGAGCAGGTCCTCTCAGCAGCAGGTTGTCAGTAGGGCAGGTAGAAATACAAGTAAAGCATGACAGCTTTCCTCCTGTGGCACCAACAAGTTCAAGTGACCTTTCAAAGGACTTCGTACCCTGGAGTTAGATTAACAACAAAACTCAATGCTGCAAATTAAGCTCAGTCCAAATGCAGCTCTGTCCTTCAAACAAGAACCAACAGTTTTGTGTTGAGGTGGGTGGTGGTTTCAGCTTTTCAGAGCCGCTCAAGAAACCATCACAAGATTTCTTACCCTTGCCATACCCAAGTTTTCTCTGCAGTTTTAGGATGACTTCTGCATTTTTTTCTGGCTTGTATCTCAACATGTGAATAACTACTTAGCTATTTTGTTCTGTCAGAATTTTGTTCTGTTATTTGGAACCGGCAGTTTCCTTTGTGGTTATAAAGTGTGTTGTAGACCAAAACAACCTGAGACTGAGAACACTCGGATTTTTTTTCTGAATTGAGCTAAACAAATGTCCTTATCCATAAACAGATTACCTGTGCTTCCAAATTGCTCTGGAAAGAGACAGCTCTAAGTGCTGGAATTTACCTCGTTATATTTGGGTAGTTAGGAAATATATATTTCATGTATAAAATATAAATTATAAAATATTGTCAAGATTTTATTTTAGTTATCTGAGGTGCCATGGACTTAATCCACCACCTAACTAACTATAAACATGTGAGTAATTCTCCTAGGTTTATGCAGACTGCCTGCATGTTTAAAGTTAAACATGTGCATGAGTCACTGCAGGATCTGGAGCTAAGGTGGTAAGGCAGAAAAACAAAACAAAGCCATGCAAAGGAAGTGTATAGTCATAACAGCTGCAGTTTCACGAGATGTACCAAGTTAGTGAAGATATTCAAATGTCATTGAAAACTAACATCTTGTGAAGCATGGGAGAGTTCAGGGTGTTTCCTAGGACGAACTGTGGCTCTTGGATCTTCATTGTGCCTGCAGCTCCGCTAACCTCTGTGGGAATCTTGCTTGCCTAAAGCAGGCTGCAAGATTGAGGTCTGTGAACTGATAGCTGCTGAAGTGAAATGCAAGAGTTTTTTCTAAATGTCATTAAATCTGTCTGTAATTTCAGTGGAACTACTCATACCCTCCTGACTCTGCTCTAAAATAGGTTCAGCTTTCCTTCTGCTTTTCCTCCACTAAGCCCCAGTATCAGCTTACTCAAAACTGAGTTCATCGTCGAATGTGAGCTTTAAGATTTACAGTCAACTTTTGTCTGCGTTTCTTTCTTTCAGATGAAGCTACTAAACTTGTACATAAAGAGGGCCCAGACCACCAACAGCAACAGCAGTTCCTCTTCAGATGTTTCAACGCACAGTTAATGGAGATATGTGGACAAGTGTAGACTTAGAAGCAATCAACGGTGCCTCTCAGAGACCTTTCTGCTACTCTTCACTGGCGTGCTCCATCAGCTCAAGGAGGCCATGCAGATATTTATTGCAATCAGTATTTTAGTCCCTTCAAAAACTTTTATGTAGAATCTTACTGGTATTGAATGTAAAGGAAGCAAGGTCTGTGGTGTAGTCTTCATTAAAAGTGAACAACAGAAAGCCATGCTTAGACATATTGGTATAGCCTGCTGAAATCCCAGAAATATGTTTAGGTTAGCCTTCCAAAACTGAGACCTAGAAACTGGACACACATAAAGGTCAAACAAGTCTTGTTGGTTTAGTTCATGCCCAGTTTTGGTTTCTGTGTGTTAGTTACCTGTGCTCTTCCAACAGCTGTTCTGGCTAGGTTCTCTTACAAGTCTTGTGGTCCTGTTTTGTACTCCCTGTTGCAGCTTGCCTGATGTGCAGGGCTCTTTGTGGGGAGATATTTGCAGATGTGGCCATGACACCAGCCTTGGATAATTTAATAGTGAGAGATAACAAGTAATGAAAAAGTAGGCTCTTTTTAAACATCCGAGGTTTTGTACATAGTTCTTCTGACAGACCTCTCCGATGGGCTGATTTTTCCAACTGCTCTGCAGCCAGCTGTGCTGTGCAAAACAGCTGGGCTCTCGCTCCTTTCTCTGTATAAAGATTTCTCTCCTACCAACCTATTCAGCTCTTTTGTACACTCAAAAGGCTCTACAGATTACTTGTTACTCCCCAAAGAGAACCTGAGACCCAGTTCTGAGTCTGATGTCTACAGATGGGACACTGGAGTTAGGCGGGTGGGTTTTAGATTAGGTTCTGAGTGTGTCTGTGGGTAGGCAGTGGGAGCTGTCAGGGCTGTACCTCAGTGCTGCCTTCTGAGGCTAGCTGCATTTTTCTTGAAGTCTGTAGTGTCAAAGGACTGATCTGCTGCTCTGACCAGCCCCACTGGCGTTGGGTTGTGAATGACTTTTTTCCCACAGCGCTTTTGTGCTTTGGGCAAAATGTTCATCCCAGAGGACAGAAAGGGCATCTGAAACTGAATGGAGGGACCTCATGGAAGCACCTGCTCAGTCAGCTGGGACAGTGCTGGTTGCCTGCCACAGCTTACTTACTGTGCCTGTGCCTGAAGAGCCTGCAGTGCTGTTAGCTGCCTTTAGAAACCTCCTTGGCCAGCCCCAGCAAAAGCCCTGCTGTGTGCACTACATTTTAGAGAGGTGCAGAGGACCCTTACTGGGCACTGCTGTCACTCACCCCACTGCATCCTCATCCAGGGCAATCCTCTTGCAGCCTAATGATATAGACCCAGTCAGAGCTACACCAGCAGCAAATACCCCACAGCACTACCCTTTCCCAAAGCAAGACCCTTTTGTTTGCAAAGGGTGAGCTCCCCCTGCCTCTGTAGCCAAGGTAAGCAGAAGGATTCCAGTGCTGTGTTTGGCCCTAGGTGGGATCCTTGCAGCTTAGGACTGCAACTGTGGTGATGGATGTAAGCTCCCCAGCTGTTCTCAGTACCTTGGTCTTTCTCCAGCCTCCTCCATGTCCCCTTTGAGGAGCCTGAAGGGACACGTTTGGTAGCATAGTGAGAACATGAGTTTCCAGTACTGCAGCAGGGCAGCACAGTGGGGAGGGTAGAGCCCTGTTGTCCTGTTTATCCATCAATTCATCCCTGTGAGTCTCAGCACCAGCCCTGAGGAGCTAGGCTGGGTGGTAACATTTGCTGCCAGCTGCCCTCTCAATCCCTGGCTCAGGAGGGATTGGGCTGCAAAGCTTGTTGGTCCCTTTCCCTGCTGAATTGAGATCAGGGGAGGTGACTTGTTCCTGAGTTCATCAGGATATGTCCAGGCTTTTGCTGACTGCAGGGCTAATTCCCTCATCTTTCCCTATGAGTAATGCCATGGCATGAGAAACCATTCAATCCCAGTGGGTGGGATACTTCCAAAGTCTTTCCAAAGGCTCAGAAAAGCCATCCTGTCTAGATGGAGGATTGGCTGCTCATGGTTGGTGTCTCCCTTTCTGTAGACCATTTCTTTTTAACATCTTTCAGTATGCTTGTTAGAGGTTTTTGGGTTTTTTTTAATGATTGAAATTATTTCAGTTTAACACATTTATTTTCCCTTTTGAGGAAATACTCAGCTGACTTCTTGGCAGCAGTTAGCTGTCTTGTTTGAATTTTTAGTAGTGGGGTGGGGTTTTTTGGCTTTGGTTTTTTTGTTTGGATTTTTTAAAAATTTTGGTTGGGGTTTTTTTTTGTTTGTTTGTTTGGGCTTGTTTGTTTGTTGTTTTTTAATTTGTACTCTAACTGCTTAATATTTGTGCTTCTTTTTTCTCCTCATCTCAGTTCAGGGTCTTCTGTTTCAGTTCTGAGGTTCAGAAAGTCAGCATAGCTGACCAGATGACAATTAGTCCCTCCCAGCTGTGATGGAGCCTCGTCCATCACCTTTTGCTGTTTGTTTGGTTTTGTGGGTTTTTTGAATGGCACACTGTAGCAAATCTCCAGGAATTTAATTCCTTTTTGAATGATTTTATATGTTTTATAAAATCCTGTTAGTATGCACTGAGAGTGAACGCACTGTAACGCCTCTGAACTGACCCTGGTGCATGTGCTAGCACCACAGCAGGGGTTAGCAGCTCATGGCTGCGACCTGCTGTGGCTCCAGCCATGAGCCTGTGTTTTCTGATACTATTGGCACACTTAGGGCTGTACATGGTAGAACCAGGCCTTACTTTCTGAATCGGATTCGGTTCTGTTTGTCAACAGATGCTCATTAATGTGCTCCTTAATTTCATTACATGAGTCAGTCGAGGACTGTTCATCCTTTGAGTACTCTAGAAGTATGTTATACCTGTACACAGTAGAGAGCCTTCTGCTTAGGTATTTATAAATCATTACGTATAATGTACATAGTAAGGTTGTTTAGTATGTTGAACATGACTTTTTTTTTTGTGTGTGTGTATGTGTTTCCTTTGAAGTACTCAAAGGGCTAGCTCTGAATGTCACCTCTCTGATCTCCAGTGTTCTGACATCAACAAGCTGTACAATCATTTTGTTTTCTCTTAAGTAAGCATAAAGGTCTCTCTGGCTACAAATCAGTGTCCACAACATGCTTGCAGAGAAAGATCTGCACGCTGGTAGTGCCTCACCGCACCGGTGAAGCTTGTGTTCACGTTCTCCCAGCAGTAGCCACCTACTGCAGCTGCCTTTTTGGGTTTGTTCTTTGGTTTGTTGGGTTTTGTGTGTTTTTGTTTTTTTTTCCCCTTGCTGCCTGTTATGCAGGGCTTCAATTTTTCATACCTTAAAAAAAAATAAAAAGGAGTTTAAAGAAAGAAAAAAAAGTAACTTCTTTGCCCACCATGCTTTAAAAGTCTGAATGAGAGAAAACTCTCAGCAGGCAGCAGCTCTTGGCTGCAAAGTTGCCGAAATCTCAGATGTGGATGTTTTTTTTCTGCCATTGGCTGCACCAGCGCTCCGTGGGCATGGGCAAATACCAGATCCATCCGCCCCACAGGTCTACATACTGTAGTTCTCATGTAGTGCAGAAATATCGAGGCATGTGGCTTTCTTAAGGTACACTATGTGTGCTTGCCTGGATTACAATACAAGACTGTCTTTTTTTATTGCTTATTACTAGCTTACCAATAACCTGTATAAGTAGTGTAACTCGCATCTTCATCATCAAAACCTTTTCTCCCCACCCCTTTATTTATCAAGCATAATATTACATATTAAGGGACAGAAAAATAGACCTTTGTAGTATACAGCAGGACGTTGCTAACATTGTTTTAAATGGGAAGTAAAAACCGCTCTGAAAAATGCCAACCATGGGAAATGGATTTGTTGGCACCGTGTTCATGCGCATGCATTTTTTTTTTCTATTTTCAGCTTTTGTCATGTTACATCCATATCTGTATTTATATCTTATTTGTTTCACTTTTGAGTGTATCATGGCAATTGTACAGATGTTTTTTGTTAACATTTACGTGATAGAATTTGCTAAAAAAAAAAAAAAAAAAATTAAACCCCTTTGAGTTTGCCCTAGAATAAATGGAAGTTTGGTTTCTTTTGGGGGGAGAAGTATTGAAGTAGATTCATTATCCAACACAGCTCCTCATTCCAGCAGCCTTTGCTAGTAAAGGATTTGCTCTTATTCTTGCCCTGACTGATGTGTCGTCATGTATAACAACATGTGGTGAGCTGGCTGTTTCTTACAGGCCCCAGGCTGTGAGTGGCAGTGGGACCAGCAGGCAGGTGATCTTCTAGGGTGCTGGTCTTTCGCTATCAGCTTTTAAATGCTTCTGGGAAGTTAGAATTTTAGAGGATTCTTGTGACATTACGAACTGGAAAGCCATGTGCTACTTGAAAGCTGATGGTCTTATGCAAAGTCGTGTCACTTGAGCAAGGGCTTCAAAAGTTGCCTATGTTATGAGGCTTGTAAAGAGAATTGCAGAGGTTTTAAAATACGTAGCAGCAGAACTTTGGTTGATCCAGCATTTGGGCAGATGAAGGGGTGCTGGGAGCTGCACAGGTCTCTGTGCCTGGTATCAAGAAAAAGAACTTACAGAATGGCAGCATCATTAAGGTTGGAAAAGACCTTTAAGATTGAGTCTAACTGTAACCTAGCTACCATGACTACTAAACTATATGCGGAAGCACCACATCTACAGACTTCTTTGACGCCTCCAGGGATGGTGACTCCACCACCTCCCTGAGCAACCTGTTTCAGTGCATCACCACTCTCTCAGAAGTTTTCCTAATGTCCAATCTAAACGTGTGCTATAAATACAGATTCCTTAACTTCCAAACTTAATTAGCAATAGATCAACTTGAATTAGCCCCACGCTGGGTGCCAAAATGTCATGTAGTGGTTTGGGAATTACCTGCCCCCATAGACAAATTTACCAGACTAGACTCAGTTGGCTGGAAGTTAAGGAAGCTGCATTTACAGCTTAGCACAATCTGTAAGCATATATACACAGATACTTACAGTTAAAGGTAATACAGAAACACAAAATCCCTCCTGCAGCAGACAGCCCAGAAAGCTCCTGAACCAAGCCCTCCCCCTTCCCCTCCTTCTTTCCCCCCCTCAGAAATAACCAGATCAATCTCTCTATAGCTTACATGATAAATCTGCAGAGATCTGAGGTGAAATGTCAAAAGACAACAAGGAAGTTGGAGGAAAAGGTTAGATTGGATTACATAGATCTCATGCAAAGGAGTTAAGGCAAGATGCAGCCGGATACACAGACTGACTGAGAATGAGGAGAAACTTCTTTACAGTGAGTGTGACAGAACACTGGAACAGGCTGCCCAGAGAGGTTGTGGAGTTTCCTTTTCTGGAGGCATTCAAAACCTGCCTGGATGTGTTCCTGTATTAACTACCCTAGGGGATCCTGTCTTGGCAGAGAGTTTGGTCTCGATCTCTAGAGGTCCCTTCCAACCTCTAAAGGTCTGTGGTCTGGCCTTTTTACATTCCAGCTAGTTACTGAGCTAGAACAAGTTTCACAGTTTTGAGGGAAGTTCCAGACGAGCAATAATTGTATTAGGCTGAAGACCCTTCACAGCATCAGCAGCCCTCACTGTTGTCTCCTTTGCCCCGGTACTCCTGGCTGTCACCAAGCACTGCCTGGGGACCCTGCTGCATTGATAGTCAGGAGCTCAGCTTGGAGTGTGGAGCCATGGTCGCTCTCCCTGCTGCAGGTGGACCATCTTACTTCTGTGGTGGCAGGACCTATTGTGAATCTGCAGTGTGTCAGAGCAGTATGAGGGAAGGTTTGTTTCTGCCCAGTGGCCTTGGCTTCTTCCCAAAGTACTTGCCATGTGTTTGTTCTCAAGCAGTGCCAAGTACCTGTGGTCGTAAGAAAGGAAAGAGAGAATGAATAGAGCATTATCTCATCTGTGCCTTGTAAAACTCCAGATGCTGGCCTACATTAGCCTTACAGGCCTGAGGGATTTGGAAAAGCTCTAAGTCTGAGGCATCACAAATGTGGTATTAGACAGTTCAAGTTGGGGAGATGAATTTCACTGACACGTGCTTAAAATATTTGGTCAGTCCTTGCAAAACCCTTTATGGAGGCTGAGAAGAGGGGCACCCCACAGAGGCAGAAAGAGGTCATTCTGGCAGTTTGTGGAAGACTCATGCGGAGGGCTGTCTTGCATTGCTAGAGGTCCCTTTTCTCTCCAGAGCACCAAGCAGCAAGGGTTAGAGGGGTCTGGATGTTCTCCAGATAGTACTTCTCAGTATCCTGCCAACTAGGCTTTACCAAACCTTTGTGCTGGTGCTCAGGTGATAAGGAAGAAGGCCAAGGTGGAACTGCAGCTGATGGAGCATCACCAGATGCACAGAACTCCTCTCAAGAAAATTGTCGTCTTCCGGCAATGGCGCATGTCTCCAAGCACTCACTGTCCAGGTGTGATCATCTGCTGAGCTCTTGGAAGATACACAAGTATGGGCCTTGGTGCCAAGACTTGCATCTTTGGGAGTGCCAGCACAGGGCTGCTATTTGCTGCAGGAACAGCATGGCAAAAGGTAATAATTTTATGGGATGCAACTGCAGCAAGTGAAAAGCTCAACAGGAACATCCCGAAGCAGTTCTTCTAAATGAAATACAGGAGCAGAAGAAGATAATCATCTGGCTCCGTCTCCTGGCTCCTCTTGTGCTGGATTTTGACATGTCCTTTAGGGCTGAGACTGCAGTGCCTTGACAAGGGGTTTTAATTTATTAGACCATCTCAGTGTGTCTGTCCCTTGTAGCTCCTTTGTAGTGAACTCCCCTGTTGTCCTAAGCCACATGGTGTCCTAAGCTTCACAGAGTGAGAATGAGGAGTGGCTGTAACTGCTGACTGAGATAGTTTTGTTGGGCTCTCCCTGTGGTGGAGAACCAGAATTATTGCCAGCTATTAAAGGTGTAGTTAGGAGATTCCTGGCAAACACAGAGGCTTTCTCTAAGCACTTGCAGCCTGTTTTCAGTTCACTTCTCTGTCCTGGAGGGTCTGAAATGTTGCTGACTTCTTTGCAGCACAACGCTTTGCAATCCTTCTCAAATTATTTTGAGACCTCCTTCTCTCCTAGCAAGGGATGCACCAGGGAGCACCTCAGTGAATGTCAGCAGAGTCATTTGCACTCCTGGACCAGGTGCCTTTTCTTAATTTGTTCCAGTTAAACAATAAGATGTTTTGGCTAAAACCCTTGAGAAAGTGCAGCTCAGCTGATCAGTGGTAACTTAATCCCACTTCTTCTGATTGTGCAACCCAATTGCTTGCTTGTGCAACCCTCATTTACCCTCCCCAAGCAAATAACACACGCCCCTCTCTCTTCCCTTTACCAGCCCAACACATTTTTCCTGCTTTGCCCTTGCATACACATCCATATAGTATGGAGAGGGTCTTCTCTAGTGAGCATGCCATAACCCCATCAGGAGCTTGCTGGGAGGATGCTCAGCACAGAAGTGCATGTAATATTAACCTCAGGGAGAAGAGGAGAGACCATAAATCTCCCTCCCCTGCCGTGACGGGGGGGGAAAAAAAAAATCCTGCAAGGCTTTTTGGAAGCTGCTGGGGCAACAGAGGCCTTGAAGTCAACCTGAGCATCATGCTGAGATGAAGGTTCTTTTGGCAGCAGACACTGTGTGGTTCTATGCTTAGGTCCAGAAAAAGATGATCACTCTGTGATCCCTATTCACAGGTTTGTTCTTGGGTAATGTGAGGTTGCAGCTAAGTGCATGTAAAATGGGCTGGAGAAGGTTGTTGCAGTCTCAGAGACAGTATCTGAGTGCCTGTACCATACACAGTTTCCTGCTGCCAGGGCCAGTGCTCATGCATGCATGGGAGGATGATTGCACCATTCAGCCACTGCACTCCTCTGGACTATTGCAGCTGTAGCTCAGGAGGTGTTTTAAGTTCTCCCTAGGGATCCTACTATAACCAAAGGCTTGGGTTTAACAGGCCAATATTTCCCAAGTCCCATAAGCAGCATTACTCTGCTTTGTCGTAACTTGGCAGGTATCAGAACAGGCCAAGCAAAGCCATTGCTTTCCAAAATATGGCTGTTTATTTCCTAACTCGAGTGCCAAGTCATTAACCAGGAGCCAACGACTCTCCTTGACATTCATCATGGGGACCAGTGGAAATAGGCACCTGTTCCTCCAGGCAGACACGATGCACAGGGACAATGCTTGTGGGGCTTCAACCTACCAAGAGACCCAGGGCTGAGGCTGGAGTTTTCAGCAGGAAACAGCCACTCGAAAAAGGGGAAGAGCTTGCTAGGGAGTGGAGGAGACAAGGAGCAGCCGAGCGGGCAGCAGAGGGGAAAGCAAAGGCAGCATAAACCAGACTGAGCTAACGCAGGGCCGGGGGGATTACAGGGTGCCAGGGAAGCTGCTCACAAACACATCAGGGACAAAGCAGCCCTTTCAGAACTGCGAGGTAATGAGTAATTAATGAGGAGAGGGATGAAATTCATAATGACTCAAACATGTCTGAGATAATGAACTACTTCTCTTTAAATCCACCTTTAACAAGAAAGCTAAGGGAAAGGATTTAGATCAATTAAGAAGAAAAGCAATCATGTAAAAATAACTATTGACACAAGCAAGAGGGAGAACAGCTGGAAAGTCTCTCTGTGGTAGAGGCAGCAAATGGCTGAGGCCTGTAGCTGATGGGGCTTTGGGGGCAAAGGTTTGATTCTTGAATTATGGAGAATTGCAGTGAAACCTCCCTGGACCCAGCCACGTTTATGCAGGTGTCCCTGTGCAGGGAGTGAGGGTGATCCCAGACCAGCCAGCCTTGGGGAACCACTCAGCCTCCAGAGCTGCAGGAGGCGAAATGGAGTGAAGAATGTTCCACGCTGTCTGCGTGCCAGTGCTGGAGCTGCTGGTGAGGTGGGACAGCCTGTGTGTGTCCAGCACACACAGCTTCTTGCTCAGCGATCTCAAATACAGGTAGCAGTTGCTGGCCAGGTACCAAACCTCAGCACTCACTTAAGCAGGTATGGCACCTGTTTTTAACAGTATCTCAGGATGATTTGTGTTGGAAGGGGTGGTTAGAGCTCATCTAGTCCATCTACACAGCTGTGGGCGAAGACATCTTTCACTAGGTGAGTTTGCTCAAAATCCCATTCAATCTGACTGTGCACACTTCTGGTGATGGCATATGACAAAATTTCCAGGCAACCTATCCCAGTACTTACTCTGATCATAAAAAAAATTCTTCCTTGTGTCCAATGTCAATCTTTCAGTGCCGCAGCCCTTTTTCTTCTCCTGCAGGTAAGCTGAGTTATACTAAAGTCTAACATGGTGTGGCAGAGCTAAGCAGCTCTTATTCTGTTTAAGGTGCCCCAAGGCTAACATTAGGGTTTTCTTGCTTCATAATGAAGCTCATTTTCCCAAGACATGTCTCTGCTTGCCACTACTTTGGTGAAATCCAGATCTGGGAGACCTGGAGACTGAGCAAACAGGGTTTCAGATGCAATGACTGTGCATGACGTTAAGACCCCTGTAAGTGACAGCAGAAAGAGAAGCAGTCAAAGGGGAGCTTCAAGAAGGGGGCACCAGTATGCTCCTGGACCTGGAGATATGCTGACTGCCTCTCTCCTGGACTCAAAATGCTTTCTGCTTAACTCCTGGTCCACACCTATGGGATGGAGCAGCCCTCTGCAAACATCAGCAGCTACTTGTGGGCTGTGGATATGCAGTGGCCCTCAAAGCAATGGTCCCCATCACCTTCAATCTGCCAAAGCTTAGGAGTCATGGAAGAGGCTTGCAACACTGGAGTTGTCCCTACAACCTGTTTGTGATGTCCTCATTGCAGAAAATATTTCTTGCTCAATTTGGCTGCTGAGCAGCAGAATGCTGAGATAGTCTCTTCCTTGTCAAGAGGACTCAACTTCTTTATTCCCCCTAATCCCATCTCATTCCACATTGTCTTTTCTGGGGAATAGCCCCTTTAAGGTCCATTGTGCCTGGACCTGCCTCCTGCTCCTCCTGTGCGTGTTCCAGCACTGAGTCTCTCCTGCTGAAATGCTCCCCTGTGGCCCAGGCTGGGGCTGGCTCAGCATCTCTGGGCAGGTTGATGTTTGGGGCTTAGAGAGTTAAATGGCTCGCCCTGTCACAGGGGCAGTTTCTCCACTGCCGGTCTATAAATAGGAGCTGGGTTTCTAATCTGCTTGCCACTCTTTTCCACTCCCTGCCAGTTTTTTCCTGTTTTTTCCTGCACAGAGAAACCTGCAGCTGTAACACTCTGCAGCCTCACAGGCACTGCTGGCAGAGGGAGGCAAGCAGCCCAGTCCTCCTGCAACTCACCCTTATTGGAAACCAAAGAGAAAGGAGAAAAAAAAACCCAACAAACAACAAAGCCCTCCCCTGGCAGGGTCTCTGTGACCCTGGTCTGTGCTGCAGGTCCCCAGCCTTGTTTTCTTCTGTGCCTTACCTGTCCAGAGCCAGATCTGAGCCATCACCTGTTTGAGAGAGGTGAAACTCAGATCCAAGTGCTGTCAGAAGAAGCTTAAAACCCATCCTTGCTTTCTGTGTTCAAATTGCCTGCCCAGCAGCTGGAGAAGGAGTGGGGAGCTGGGGCTGGCAGCATTTTTGGTTTCTGGGCAAGTCTGCAGTCTGTGGGTTCCTCCTGTGCCTGCACCTCCTGCCCTATCTCCTCCATCTCTCAGCTCTAACAGCTCCATCCCTGCCGAGTGACAGGCAGGCCAGCCATTAATCCATGTGAGGGTGTGAGGACCTGCTGGGAGAAGGCACTGGGGATTTGCAGAGAAGGGCTATGAAGAAAGGCCAGCTTCATGTTGGGATGGGGCAGATATGGGGAGGTTGGAGGGTGGCCAGAGATCAGCGGGAACATAAGTCGAGTTTGACAGAAGGGGCCCAGGGAGACATGAGAGGAGCCCCCAAGTATCTAAGAGGCAAATGCCGGGGCGGGGTGGGGAGGGGGAAATGATCTCTTCTCAGCAAATGGGGTAGGAAGTCTTGGGCTTAGCAAGAAAATTTTAGAAGAGGATAACTTGTTAATAGTTGGAGTAATAAAACTGCCTTGTTTCCAGGCCTAATTTTGACAAACTGACGATTTGATCAAGCATCTGTAGGGATGTTAACTCTTACAGAGTAAATGAGCCAGTGAGCAAGTCTTTCTGTGTCTGAACTAATGCATGTTGGTCCACTTAATCTGAAATCTCAGCCTGGGCAAACTCTTGGGTCGATGAACAAGGAATAGACTGGAAGGGAATTTGCAAAAAAGTGAGGTGGTTCATGCTCCTTTTGAGCATGGCATTCACATGGCCAGGTCAGGTGTGTGCCACAGAAGCCTTTCCCTGTGCACCCACCTGAAACTTTACAGATGCTTTCCAAGGCTGTTGATTTACCAAAATGGAAATGTTCCACCAAAAAATATTGAGTTTGATAAAATTGCTAATGGGAACCTGCTGGCTTCCTGACAGCTTGGCTCTGCTTCCTGCATTTGGAGTAGCTGTTGTGAGGGAGCTTTCTTTTCACAGCCGAAGGAGCGTGATGCTCAGGGCTCCTAGGGCAACGGCTCTGCTGAGGTTCTGGATGGGCTGTGCTAAGCCAGGGCACCCTGGTGGCATTTGCAGCCCCGTGTCCCCCAGTATCTCGCCTTGCAGCTGCCCCTAGTACTGGTGGTACAATGAGTTGTCTTCTAGGGATCACATCTTGTTTCAAACATTTAACTAACCTCTTCTTCATTAAAATCTTGTCTTTTTAATTTATTTTTTTCTTTTAGGAATGAAAATTCAGTCTCCTGGCCAACTTCAGCTCTGCCTTGCAGGTCTGTTCTGAGCTAAGAATGCAGTACTGGAGACTATTAAATAGGATATCCCTCATCTGCACCTTATTTCCTTTTGCCTTGGAAGGACAGGGGGCACCTACCTAGAGCGACAGCAGCTACTTGTACTCTCTTGCAACAGGCTGGCTCTTCTGGCCAGCAATAAGAAATAAATGAAGGTCATTACTTGCTTTGTAGGGCTAACCTAGATAAGCAGGAAGCCACACTTGCCTTTGCATCCCGTTGACCCTGGAGTAAGTAGCACCAGCCGCATGCCGTGCTTGTCTGAGCCCTCACTAATGTCCCAAACACTGGGGCTGAAGGTTTGGCCTCCCTTAGCTGTGTCTTCTCCGCACTGTCATGGATGCTCCTGGAACTATAAGGGTCTCCTGGTGCCTCTTCATATGTTCCTGGACCAGTCTTTGCTGAGCCCTGGTGGAAAAAAAAAATTTTAAAAAACTTAATCAGGCATCTAATTCCCCAGTGCTGCCTCCAACATTCCTGTGAAAACCTCAGCCCAGGCACCTGGGCTCTTTTGTGCTGGTGCTTTCTGACCAGCTGGGCCAGATGTCTTATTGTTTATCTGAGCTGTTGTACCTCAGTTCCCTGGCATGGAGCAGCTCCTCCACTACACAACAGCCACATGGACCCTGAAAGCTCCACAAGCTCCACAAACACTTGCTACGTAACCTCTCCTGAAAGAAACATTTTCTTCTTTCTTTGGAGTGATTTTATTTGTGTTAACAAGTAAAAAAATATTTATTATTGAATGTGAAAAATAAAGAGCAACCCTTCTCCAAAATGCCACCTGTAAATGATGAGCTGCTCTGCTTGGAAGACATGGACTTCCCAGCGTGTAACTGCAAGGATGTCTGGTTCTCTCCTTCACAAATGACCTAACCCTGCAGCTGCCTGTTCCTATTGGAACATGAACAGCAAAGCCATGCCTGTGCTTCCCTTGTGTGTCCAGTTGAATTCCCATAGTTAGTGAGATATGCTCTCTGCTCCTGCAGCCTAGAAGGAAGGAGCACCCCATGGCCAAGAGTGCAGGAACTGCGGCGAAGGGTTGCCTGAGACTTTGGACTGTCCTTTCTTGGGTCACCATGCCACGGAACAGGTTATTTGGTCACTGCCAGACCCAGGGCAAAGTCCTGCTCCACTGCTAAGATTTTGGCATTCTCCAAAACCTTTCACAACATCTTTAGCATCTGCTGCAATGGGATCCCTTTCACCCTGGGAGCACCTCTCCGCTCAGGTGGGTACTGATGCTGCTAGTGCAACAAATTCAGGCCATCAGCCTCTGGTTCCAGCTTCAGCTGCAGGGAAGACCATCTCTTCACGGGATTTTGGTGCATGTTTGTGCCAAACTATGCTGACACGTCTCCTTGGCTGTCCTCGCACAGCCCGGGGGAATATTGGTTTCACAGTTTTGGGGCATCTGAAAAGCTTTTGCTGTTGTTCACCACTTCTTGTTGCAGCTCCCTGTTTTGTATCTGGCTGCAGATGGTACCCAGGAACTGCAGTGGCATCTGTGTCTGGAAGTTAAATGCAACTTGAAAAGTCCCTGGAGATTTTCCTTTTCACTGAGTTTCTTCACTATGCCGGTGAGCCAGCGCTGCTCCTGTCAGCTGGGGGCTGAGAGCCAGGAGGTGGTATTCCTCCTGCTGCTGAAAGGAGCCTGTATTCTCCTCCTGGCTAATCCTGGGTGTCCAGCTCAGGAACAAACACACACCAGCAAGAGGTGGGGACAAGACAGTCCTTTTTGATTCTGAGCCAGTGGCTGAAATCAAGCCTGTGCCAGGGTGAAATCAATGCTCAGGCTAAGAGTGGGAGTGCAGAAAAGGGATCCCTGGAAGGGATCTTGGCAAGATCCCTGAAAGCCCTGCAACCAAGGGGAGAGTCTAAGAGAAGGCAAGGTCACTGTGTGAAGGGATGAAACTTCACGGCATTAAGTTTAGAACAGCAAAACCCTTGAGTTGCTTTGGCTTTCAGCACACAGCATGGCAGCCAGATTCCTCTCCTTCTTGCTCTGGGGCTGCAGATGGGAACACTCCTGAGCAGCACTGCTGGCTGGCTGTCCTCTCAGCAGTGTTTTGCCCTGGAATGGTTAGCAGCACGTGGCTTCTCACTCCGTTTCCTTAGGCATTCGGCAATCTCCATTTTTTGGGGGCAAGTGCTAAACATTAACTTTGATTTGTACTTAATAACTTGGTGTGTCTGGAGCCCAGTGCATGGGGAGGGGACACACTCGACCCCCTTGCCCAGGCCCTTTCAAAGGTTTAAGGATGCCAAAGCAAGAGAGTTTCACCGAGTGTGCACCAGTGTTCAGTGAGCACACACCTGTGCTTGGCTGAAGGCATATCCAGGAATCCACCAGGTGTTTTCATCCACCAAAAATCCTTGATTTCCTTTGATTAACATAATGAGGAGGACCTTGCTGATTTGAAAGCAGGGTGAAAAACCTTCTCAGCAGAAATCAAAGCCCTGGAGGGGACCGGTATGTACAGGAATGGCATTAACAACTAATCCCCTCTAATCCAAGATGACATCCTTATCACATGAGGGCAGAAAATGTAATTAGACTTATATAGTGCTATCTCCACAGCACTAAGCAAATATTAACCAATCCATCTTCCCAGTGCTCCTGTGGGGACAGCCCAGTTACCCTGTAGGTGCAGACAGGGAAACCAAGGCACAGTATGAGGGCACTGGCAGAGTCCCTTTTTGGAGAAGGCAACATAAATTTTGCATCTAGAAAACTAAGCTTAGCAAAGCATTTATGACCATTAGTAGGTCTTTTGGGGACACGGCATGTCTTCCTTCAAAGCCCCTGTTATCATGGGAATGGTAAGTCGCTGCTGTTTCCCTGCACTTCCAGGATCTCTCCACAGCTATTACAAACCTGCAGGAAGGTAAAATACATATTCAGATACAGGCTTCCTCTATGGTTAAGCTATGTTTAAATGATATCAAACCATCCCTTCATCTCTGTTTGTATCAGGGCTTGTTTTCTAAGCTTGCTGCTGCCCCACATTTGCCTCATCTCACAGATGCTGCAGAAGGCATCTTTGCCAGGGACAGCTTTGCTGTCCTTCCCTTGGCTCTCCATCATCCCTGAAATAAGTAGTGGAACTGATGGTCCTTGGCTGCATGGAATGATAAAGCTACTCTCATGACTAAAGCCAGTATGCAGGTTTTACAGACTGAACTGAGGCCTTCATCATCTGTCAGCACTGAGGATACCTGGAGATGGGCAGGGACCTCTGCACCAGACACTGCCTGCATAGTGTATTTTACTAGTTCATGGTGGGTTTTTGTTTAACAAGATGCAGGACCTGATCCACTTTGAGCAGTATGAGGACTTGCAGCAGCAGGGGATGTGGCCCTCTTATCAGTGTGGGTTAGCATCAGGTGTCCTTGACCAAGTGCTTCTTTTGACAGAGGAAGACACACAGCAACCACCAAATTTCTAGAGACCTTGGGATAAGATTGTATTTCTTGGGCTGACAGTAACCTCTGCTTTAAAAACAGTTGGATGTATTTGAGTGTGAAGCATAAATACCTGAGCTCTATCTGTCTCCAATATCAATGCCACCCACTAAAAGGCTGCTGGCATGTGAGGGGCAAAAGTTTTAATAGGCTCCTCTTTGGAGGGGAGCCAGCAGTGTCACTCTCTTGGCTGCAGGACATTGCCCTTGGAGATATGTCATAACAGACATTTATCAGCAGGCCTGGGAAGACCTGCGTGGTGCAAGGTGAGGAGGAGCAATTGCAGTGTCCCCTGACTCCAGGCCACCTGTCCCTGCTGTGAGATGTCCCTGCACCTTGCAGGAACTGGTCAGGGACATTGGGGGTGAATGATACAAAGCAGTGAAGGTTAAGACTCCTCTCTTTGTTTTATTAATAAAGTTCCAGGGCTTCTGGAACAGTAAATAAGATGCTCTCTGCAGAAAACTTTTCCAGACACAAGGAGGGAAGGAACACTGTGAAGACAGATAGATGTTGAAGTGGATCATAGAAAGCTGCCTTGCCATTGATATCTTTGAAGCTTGAGACTATATTATACTCTCAGTGGTACTCGTATTGGTCTGAGGGCATGCTCTCTTGGCTGTTTCCCTCCCTGCACTGTGCTGGCACCACCAGCTCCATCAGCACTATGGGGCTCAGATACAGGGACTGATCCAGCTGAGAAGCAACCTAAAGACCAACGAAAAGCTGGGATTTTTCTCATAGAGAAAGAACAATTATCAGAGGAGACACTTGCCTCTCAGCAGTGCTAGTACAGGTGATGGAAAAGGTTGGGTGGATGGAGGTGGAGAGGGAAAGAGTGCTGCTACCTGGGCAGGACTGTATCACCCCAGAACCCACCGAAACACCTCAGTTGCTGAGAAGTCAGTGCTGGAGCAGACTTTCACCTGCCGAGAAGCTGCTGCTAAGTCTGCATTTAGGATGACCACTAAAACCATAAGTTTAAGAGGTTGCCTTCCAATTGTCAGGCACTTTAAAGCCACAAATGCCCAAATATTAGCATTCTGCAGAATTGGGAGCAATTTTTGCCCTTTTAGGCAGCTCACCTGACACTGCTCTTCTAGTTTTATAACGCTGCCAGCAAACTGCTGCAACATGTGTGACTTGGCCAACACGTCCTCTAAAAGCCATTGAAACTGTTCTCTTTCCTTGCCTGAGGGGCCCTGACTCCAGAGTCACTGGGTTTCCTCCCTCTGCTTCTGGAGCTCAGGCTACTCAGATTAAATCATGTATTGAAAAATTCCATAACGGCTTCTGACCTCAATGAATAGCATAGTCAAGGCCACTACAAGGCTTTTGATTATCTAGTTCAATGGTTTTCAACCTTGGGGTTTTTTTGCTTTGGTTTGGTTTTGTTGTTGTTTTTGGGGGGGTTTGTTTGTTTGTTTGGTTAGGTTTTTTGGGTTTTTTTTTTTTGTGATTTCCAGTAGAGATAGGAATCCCCCAAAAGTCAGATCTATAACCAGCTGCCTGGCTCAGTGCAATCACTTTCCACAGACTCCTTAGGAGCAACTGGGACCCCTGCAGGGTCTCTGGGTCACTAGTTGCATTCTCTTGTAGTTTCACCTCCGATCTAGAAGAAGCCATAGGATTGCATCTGCAATTGCTGGAATCTAAATTACTGTAGGTGACACTGCTGATGAACACTTCTGTTCACTTTGATCCATAAAAACATAGGCTAAACTGGAGCTGGTAACAATATACCTTCAGGCTGGATCAAGAAAAAAAGGGATGCTCTGCAGTCAAGGACAACATACACCCAGGCTGAAACAAAGCCTCAGACCATCAAAGAGATGATAGCAAGAGAATGAAGGTTGGGACTGCAGCCTTGAGGCACTCAGAGAGGAGACAAGGGGCAGTGAGTCAGTGCTGATGACCCAACAAGGTGGGGTTCCATGAAGAGATGAAAGAAGGCAGTCGCTGTCAGCTCCAGGTATCAAAAGTACATTCATAAGAGTGGTCAGTAGCCATGGAAGGAGGCAGGATGAGGGCTGTAGAGCCATGCCTCTTGCGCTCTGCATTGCTGCAAGGGATTCCAATCAGACCTTGGACACACACCCGTTGGTGCCTTGATGATGGGCAGTTGCCTTTTTTCTGGTTGTGAGTATGTGGGTACAAGGGTATGAGTGGAAATGGGCTTGGTTTCAAAAGAAAATCTCCTTCATCTCCTCCAAAATCTCATCTTCAGACTTGCTCTGTCATCATTATCCAACAGATGTGTATTTCCTATGACCTTCTCAATAGACTGCCCCCTGTAAGGCAAACATTCTCTATCCCTACCTGTGTTCTGTGCATCCACTTGGTTGTATTAAAACACTTCCCCATCCCCCCTTTCCTCCCCTCTCTCC
>VWYK01106442.1:33781-56528 GCA_013399775.1 Semnornis frantzii | reverse complement strand
TCTTTCCTCTCCCTCCCCTTCTCACACCCCTTCACCCTCTCATCGCCCTTTCCCCCCTTGAACTACAAGATTTGGCACCTCTCACATGTCTTCCTCAGTGTGTGTCACTCAGGCAATCTTTGTGTCTTCTGGATAGTTAATTAGATTTTACATTTTCCTAAGTGCTACCAGAGAGAGCTGTTGTGCTAAAATGATTAATATTAAAGACAGACTTTTGGCTAAGAAATTTCCTTTACTAAAACACATTTCTTTCAACTAAAAGGTGATAGTTTGTGATTGCCCCCCACTCTCTCCTGCTGAGCCAGAATAGCACCCAGTGTGCCACCCCAAGGACCTCCACCAAGAGCCACCTCCCCATATTGTAATATTATTTACTGTTTAATTCCTCAGATATGAGCAGTTAGAAGCCTTCTTAAGGAGTCCGTTCCTTCACTTCTGTAGGTATTATCACAATATGGGTTTTCTTCAGGAATTTCCCATGGATTCTAGGCCACGCTGAACACTAGCACCAATTGTGCAACACAGTTTGTGCTTACATTTGATGGATTAAAAACACCTACTTTTACTCTGCTGAAGTTAGAAAAGACAATAACAAACCTGCAGGCAAAAGAAAAAAAGTAAAATGAGATTATTGAAAAGCATCTATGAAGATTAGACATAAATCTGACTGCTCAACACTACCAAGTAGGTTATGTCACTTCACTTTATTCTATTTATTCATAATAAAAGTAATAATACTGTCTCATATAATAATATTAGTGATTGCTACTGTTTGTACCAGGTGTCATGAGCTGGACACTGCTGGATGGAGACAGCCTCCTTTCCAGCCATGATGCCTCCCTTGTTTTTGTGTTACAAAAAGTCCCTTCCAAAGAGATGTTTATAAACCATGATCAAGTTTCTTACCCTTGTTGTGATAAATGAAAGCAGATGTTTGGCAGGATTCATGTCATTCATCTCCAATGTTTATAGAAAGTGGGATCTCACTGGCACAGCCCAGGGAGTCTAGGACGCTCTGCATCCTAGCCTAAACAAATGTTTACATAAGGTCAACATCTAAAACAACAATGACATTATCCACCTATTTCATACTACTGTGTGTAATTCTCACATCTTTAATCCATCTAGAATCTTCAAGGCTGCAAATTTCTTTTGCAGTGGGGAACTTGAACCCATACTACACAAGTTTCAATTTAAATATTCTGTGATAAAACAGTTGTTTAGCTGATATTTTATAAACAGACACTTCAGGAAAGGCTTATTCTGTTTTCTGGTCAGAGGCAGCCCGGAACAAGACCAAGTTGTACTGCAGCATTGCAGGAACCCCAATCATAGGTGATGGAACACTGGAACAGGTTGCCCAGGGGATTGTGGCATCTCCTTCTCTGGAGATATTCAAAACCCACCTGGATGGATTCCTGTGCAATCCACTCTAAGTGATCCTACTCTGGCAGGGGGTTGGACTAGATGCTCTTTCAAGTTCCCTTCCAACGCCTAACATTCTGTGATTCTGTGAACCCACAAAATTGTTTTATGGAGAGAGTGATGTCCCATTTATGTGAACATATGCACAGGTTGGGTAGTAATTTTATGTTGTCTTGGTGCTCGAGATGGTAGTGAAGAGGGTTGTAGAGAAGATGGTTTGTGTGTTAGGTTTATTAATCTGGTTAGTAAGTTTGAAGAAGCCGATTGGGTGTCTGTTTCAGGACATACCTATTTCTATCATTCTATCAACAACAGTTTTTGCCTTTAACTACATCCTCAAGTTTTATATTGTTCCTCTAGTCCAATAGTTCTGCCATCAAACCATACTAAGACATGAGATAGGTAATTTTTGCCACACTACAGCCAGTGGTACTGAATAATGTGCATCTGAACTGCTGTTGACCTTGCCTAACTACATCATGGGAAAAGTTAAAGCAATGGTCCCCAGGAGGGTTTTGCAGTGAGGTTAGCTATGCAAACAAACTGACAAGCCTTGGTTTGGGAGTGAGGATGTATCCGGTTTGTGCTTTGGTCACTTGGATCAAATAAGACTGAGGATGTTCATTATGGTTCATGACCTCCAACTGCCATCCCATCCTGCTCTGGGAAGTCTTTATGAACAGCACTGGGGTACCTTCATGATGAGGTGGTTTGTGTGTCAGAAAGATTCAAAACTGGTACTTCTATGTCTTTAAAAAAGAGGAAATAGCAGTGTCTTAAAGCCCTGCAAGTACAACCGCCCCAGGTTGTGTGGGAGCAAGCTTAGAATGTCCAATTTGTAACGATGCCTGTCCTGTCACTAAGGTTATTGTAAAGATGACTCAATGTACCTCACTGCTGCTGTGGGAATATAGAGGGTCCGACTCTTCTTCCACCTACATCACTTGTGCATTTGTGTGACTCAAACAATTTTGTCAAACAATTCTTTGGTTTGTCCTTGTAGGCAGAAGAGGAAAACCAAGTAGCAGACTTTAGTATTGCCTGTCCCACCTTGAATGAGATGGTCCCTCCCTCATCTAACTCTATGGCTGTTAAGAAGAGGCCAACTATACAGACTGGCCTGAGATTTATTCACAGATCTTTCACTCTTCATGATGGGAAGTCAGTTTGTGCTTTAGTTTCCTCACCTGTAAAGTAAGACTAGTCGTTTCCTAATGGTGATGCAACATTTGCAAGTGTAAAGTGCATCCCAGCTGTGTGCCATCATGTGAAGTTAGTACACACTACATAACTTGCACCACAGGACTTGCAGAGATGAGAGATGACACCTTGTACAAGAAAGAAACCTGGGATGTTGGTGGAAGTGAAAGAAATATTGAGGAAAGAAATGCATTCTTGAGTCTCTATCCACCTCACCTCACCTTACTTTACCTTGCAGGGAACTTGGGACGCTTTATTCTCACTTAGGAACTGCTGAGCAAATGCACTTAAAAAAATTCCTTAAACTGGGTTTATAAACATTGAGGGAATAACTTGTTATTAGAATAATTGTACAAATTACTGTCATTGCAAAATTGCTTTTATGTATGGAAAATAATTGGGAATAATGGGAATATGGGAATAATTACAGCCAGACCATATGTAGCTAACACAAGAAAACCACACTCTCTTTTCCAGTTTATCTTCTTCTTGCTTATGAATTTGTTGTGTGAATCATTTAATTAGAGCACTTCTATAAAAAAAGCCTCATTTGATGGAAGAGTGTTTTGAAGTAAAGACCAAATACTATAATAATAATGTTCATTGTTTTCTCATATATTGAATTTTACAAGTCAGTGTGTTTGTGAAGGACTAGTGGTCATGTAAGCTGTAAATTGTGATTCTGCTAAGCTATAAAAGTTGTCTCTGAGGGACTACTGAAGGCATTTTGACTACATGAAGGATCTTAAGATGCTTTCCTTTCAAGGCATTCAAACTGTCCCTCAAGTGTTTAAGGGGAAATAAAAATCCCTGTAATGGATTTCTTTATGCTTTGTGCTGTCCTACAGTAGATAAAATGTCCTGGGGTGGAGCATTTCAAATTTTTCTACATGCTCAAATGTGTCTAATTATTATCCTGGAATAATTTCATGTTTGAGGAGTTTACATTGGGGAGTATGTGTCTGCTTGTCACTGTTGCTTTGCCAGGTTCAAATTATGATAGTGCCTTTCCTCCAGTGTTAAAAATAAACACATTTCAGACGGCTTTTACTTAGAAGTCTCAGTAGAGCAGCATGCAGACCTTTCACCATGAGTGCCTTCAGAAGCTACTAGGCACTGGAAATCCTATAAGTGCTTGGGCATTATCTACGTGGAAGGGGACTGCGTGGCACAGTCAAACTTGTGTCAGAACTATAGGGTCCCTTGGTCAGCTGGATTTCATACACTTGGTAAGAAGAGACCTCTGGATGTCTCTAATCTTGTTTCTACCCCAAAACAGGGCTGGTGCCTACATTGGATTGAGTCAACCATATCTCTGTCTGCTTGATTCTTGAATAATTTCAAGGACAGAGACGCCACTCCCTATCTAGTAACCAGTCCCAGTGTTTCAGTCCTCAGATTGAATACCGGGGAAAAACTTCACCAAGCTCCCAAGTCACAGCTTGTATCAATTTCCTTGATCACTGCTCCTGCTGAGAAGGGTTTGGCTCCATCATCTTTTTCAGTTGCATTTGCATAATTTGTGGGCTGTTGTTATATCCAGTCTTGACTTCATCATCATCAGATTCAGCAAGCTTGATGCCCTCAAAACTCCCCTCACAGAAGAAGTTCTCTAGGCCTGAGTGTTTTAGCAGTCGCAGGTGTGGGATCTTGTCCAGCTTTTCCATCACCTTTTTCAATGGCAGGCTCAAACAGGTGCAGTCTATAGCAGTAGGGATGATAACTTGCCTTGATCTCTTGCATCAGGAGGAGTGATTTGCCTCAGCTGTGGTGAGAGGGGACGGAGGAAGCCACAAAAATGATCCCATGAAGAAAGTGTGCAAGTGTTGGGGTTGTTCAGCATGGAAAAGAGACAGCTTTGGGAAGACCTTATGGCAACCTTTCAATACTTTTTACAAGAAAAGTCAGAAAGGTGGAGCCGATCACTTTTTGTGCTGTCACAACAAGCCCTGATAGTGTAATGGTTTTAAATTAAAAGAGGGGAGATTTAGACTAGAGTTAAGGAAGAAATGTTTTACAATAAGGGTGATGAAACACTGGCACAGGTTGCACAGAGATATGGTAGATGCCCCATCCCTGGTCATGTTGGATGGTGCTCTGAGCAGCCTGCTCTAGGTGGAAATGTTCCTGCTTGCTGCGGGGAGGTTGGACTAGATGACTTCTAAAGGTCCCTCCCAACTCAAAATGTGCTATGATTCTATTCAAGCTGGCTTTCCCTGTACCCACAGTTCCTTCTCAGTAGGATTGCTCTTCCGCCAGTTGCTTCCCAGCCTGAACTGGTTCTTTGGGTTATTCCAGCTTAGTGCAGTACTTCACATCTCCGTTCAACTACATTATTGTTGGCCTCAAGCTTCCCAGAGTCTTGCTGGACTGAAGCACGTGTGCTTGGCATGCCAACAGCCCCACCTAATTCAGTGTTGTCTGAGGATCTGCAGAGAGTGTCTTCTAGCTCTCGTTTAGACTTTTCACACTCCCATTCCATGAGAAGAGAGGATACAGCCTTGGTCCATGGAATCTCCTGCCCTTTAACACACCCACCTCTCTGGCGAAGCTGGCTTAAGCTGTTCTTGCTGCATCCTGGCCTCTGGCTGCTCCATCTCTCCCTTTCCACTCCCTGATTGTGCTGACAGCAGTGTTTGAGGCAGGGTGGCAAACCAGGCTGGTGGGTGGAAGTGGCATACATGCAGCCATCACAGATATTTTTGTCCAGGCTACAATTGCAAAGCTTTCTCAGACAGCTGAGCTGCGAGGAGAGCTGGGCTATTTTCAGCTCTGTGATGATGCTTCACCTCTGGCCACTGCTCACAGTAAAGTGTGGGGGGATGATGGTCCCCCTTGCTCCACTACCCTGAGGTGTGCCTGTGGATGTGATGCATTTATGCCACTCTTGCCAGTACAGCTAAGAGTGCTGGGAGCAGGTGGAGTGACGGCTGGTAGAGGGATCGTAACTAACCACGCAGAACCGTACTAGGCACAGTTGTTTGCAGAGTCAGTGTCTGCTGCTGGCCGGCCAAAAAGTACATGCTTGGTTTTCTGTTGTTCTTGTTTTCCCAAGTCATGTGCTGCTTTCCTCCTAGCACTGTTGGCTCCCGAGGCCTCTCTTGCCACAATGTAAACACAGCTACTGCGTGTACTCCACTGGAGTGAGTGTTGGTCCCCCTAACTGCAGCCTGTAGCTCACAATAAGACAGCCAATGCCAATAGATGTATAATGAGCATTTAAAAAGCTCTTATTTTGTCATCCAATCATCGATCATCCTCATTGTGTAAATATTTTTTTTGGTTTGTTTCCGTAACAAAATGACTTTAAAAGAAATGTTCACCAGGAAGGGGGGGAAAAAAAATATTGATGCTGCTGATAAAATCAGGACAGTCAAAATGATTAATATGACATTGGGGAAAGCTCACAAATGAGGCTTAATTTCTGTGGCAAAAAGACCTCGTGGATTCACCAGTGCTTAGCTGTGCCTGGAAATTCAGTGGTAGCTGGAAATTTGATGGTGACCTCTGATAAGTGAGAAAATGGTGAGAGTTTTAATGAATGACTTGAATAAGAAAATAAATAAGCCGGTCTGTGCGGTATTCTTCCCGATATTTGTTCTGCTATTAAGTTCAGTTAATGCAGCTCTCATTTTGTCATGAGGTTTATGTTGACAGCACACCATGACATAGGAGCCCTGTTGGCAGTTTGATTGTTGGGGAAGGGGGCATACCTCAGACACACAAGGTATAACACGGGGGTGACTGCAATAGGAAGGCATTTGGAAGTCTTTGGCAAAGCAACGTCAGAGATCATAAAGATAAAAAGCATCCCAGTGAGCATCTTTTGTTTTCCTCTGTCAAACTGGCCACAGGATGTAAATGAATTCCTTCCTATTCAACTCTTTTTTTTTTTTTCTTTTTCCACAGGAAAAAAAAAAATCACTTTTATTTCCATCTAGAAAATGAGGATGGGGAAAGGGGGCTTTAACTGCAAGCTCTGGCTTAACTACAAATTTGTGGTTGATTACTTTCCTTGCTAAATTGTGCGGCCTGGTCTTAGTCTTGGTTTATTAATTTGCAGTGCTTATTTACTGGCTCTTGTATCTTTGCTTTAAGGTTTAGGAGCATTTGTTATGAAATGTTGATTTCCCATGTGAGTATTTATAGACCATGTTTGAGTCACCTGTTAATCTCCCTCTGGGTAAAAGCAAATAAGCTCCTTTCTTCTTTCACTACAAGGCACATTTTTAAGACCTTCTTCATCCTCAGTTTTTCCAGTTCAGTGTCCTTGTTCTTTGTTCTAACTGCAAGACTACCTTCATACTCCTGGTAGGGGGTGCTGCCTTGAACTGTTGGCCACCAACTATTGTCCAAGGTGCAATAGGAACTCATCTAGTCTGGTTCCCATCTGAAAAGTAGACCTGTATGAGATAGACAAGGAGACTTTGGGGGTCATTGGGCTGCTTGGGAGAGCCTGCACTTGCCACTGGAAGTTGTCCCAAACACTGTCAAAGGCAAAGCAATATTTTTCCTTCTTTTAGAATAGTAAGTGCTATATAACAGCTGCTCCTGTCTTCATTCTGAACATCACATTCAATTAAAACCTTGAGTTTTCAATCCTTTTGAGTTCCTGGTGCATTCAGCATTTTCCAGGGAAAGTAGAGCAAACTAACTGGTCACAGTACAGCCACTTCTCTTGGTGATCTTGCAGAGCCCACTTAAATATAAGGATCCCCAAGCCAGAGGCTGGAAGCCTGTCAGCTAAAATATACATTGAGGGGCAAGACAAAGGGCCCTGTGTTGAGTCTTCTTTTTGCTTAAAGCATATTCAGTGCTTGGGTGACCATAGCAGTAAGTCTTCTCAAGTCTCTGCACCTCTTTTCAGATGCCTGCAGTGCATCCAGACATGCTCTAAGTCCATGACCCATGTATCAGGAGGGAGTTGGAATAATCCCTGAATAACCTTGACTAATGTCATGATGAGCTTTTGGAAGCTCTTCAATACAGTATAATTTTCAGCCTTGACCCTTTAAGTTTATTTTGGGCTTCACAAACACAAAAATGCTTATCTGATGTAAAAGCTCCTGTTAGACTGCTCAGAGGCAATTCAGATGTTTGTGGTGGAATTCATAAAGGTGTGGAGATGCATTGTTTCCTTTGAGTTTCATTGAGTCAAATGCTTAATTACTTTTACTGATCTGAGCTCTTACTTACCCATCTCTGCAAAGTTAGAATGCTCCCATGCTCACATCCCTTTAGCCCCTTGACTAATGGAAACATCTTTTATTTTCTAGAGGAGAAAGGGAACAGAATATGTAAGTGCATCTCAACTACTTCAGTGCAAAGTCTACTAGCTTGGTTCTAAGTGCTGAAAAGCTGATCTAAACCTCTTGACTCTCCAGGAAAGCAGCTGAAAGGCATACATGTTTCCCACTCAGTGCTTAGCTAAAGGGATTGTGATGATCAATGAAGCAGCAGAATGAACTTTTTGGGCAATAACAACTTAAACCAAAGGTGCAGAGACTAATACTTGAAGGTTTTGTTTTCAGATTTTTGTATGTGTGCATTTTTTGTTGTGGTTTTAAACAAAATAATTACATGCTTTAAAACGTTGCTCTTGCTTAGGCCAGCTTCAGTTCATTGGCGTTACACTTTTGTGCCCAGGCACAAATGTCCACAGGAAGAAAAAATATGTTAAAAAAAAAAATACTCTTTCACACAAATAGTATCCTGAGATACTTTCACAGCATTACTTCAAGTAGAAAAAATGAGCAAAGTACTCAAACTTAATCCCTCTTTAATTCATATGAGCAAAACATTTTGCTGTGGCCATTGAAAAATCATCTAAAAGGAGCAATAAAGAGCAATCAGCATAGTGGAGGGAATGAAATTAATTTCATCGGGGAGGAGGTGGAGAGCAAAGGAAGGTTTGGGTGAGAAAGCTGCAGAGGAGAAGGCTCCTTCACTGAGGGAGTATTTTAGGGGAAAGAGAAAGAGCAAATGCTGGGCAACCATGAGAGCCCAAGAGGGGAGCAGAGGAGGACTTTGTTTGTGTGGTGAGATGGATTCTGGAGATCGGATGCATTGCAACATCAAATATCTGGTATTGTAATACAGACTTCCATGCCGAGAAAGAACAGGAGTTAGACTAGAAGAGGGTTGAGATTTCTTTCAGGAGTAGTAGACAAAGAAGTCCTTTGCAACAGGTCAGAGAGGAAATGAATAGGATTATTTTAATGTAATTTTCCCTCCAAGATATTTACTTTATAGAATCACAGTGGAGAAAATAGTGACATGCCAGGCTTGATGAGAACCTTTGTTTTGTATGGCGTGATCATTTACTCTTACATTGGTCTTCGTATTTCTCCAGTTGGTGCAGTGAACTACTCACACTGTGGAAGGATATTTCCTGCTTAGAGAACTCAGTAAACTTGGTCTTGTTTCCATGTCCAAGAGCAATATATAGACTTTGCTTAATCAAGGTCTGAGCAGCTGCTGCTCAGTTGTTGTGTGATCAGAGCTAAATATTTTTAAGAGTATGAAAGAGTGACAAGATAACTTCAGACATTTTGCTTTGAAAGAACCAGGTATTTGTCCAGTTGTGGAGTAACAGGAAAAAGAAACTACCCTAAAGGCACATTTATTTGCGCTGTTTCTTAGTCTGAAGCTAACAGGAACAAGCAGATATAAATAATGCCTCTTAAGAACTTTAAGGCACATTGTGCCTCTGTGAAGCTGCTTACCTTTCAGGTTAACTTGTTCTTCACCTCATAACACGTCAGGATACAAACTGCCAATACCTATAGTTATATTGCACCTGACTCTCATTTGAGCTCAGCCTAATGATGATTTATAGGTGTTATGACAATATCAATATTCTATAATCATAACAAGGTAATAAAAATTTCACCTCACAGTGAAATGCTGCTATCTTGGCTGTAATATGTGGCAGTAAATAATATTTGCCAAGAGCTACCCTGAGTAAACTGCCTTTTTTTCAGCTGAAATTTGACCAGGAAGCTTGTGGGTTGGAAGTCTTCTGCAAAACTGATTGGAAGACTCTTAAAGACTCAGAGTAATTAAGGTTCTGTTTCAATTTCTGGTGTTGGATGGACAACAGGACATAATCCAATGGGGAACCCCCTCTATTCTTTTGTTCCCCCTCCCCAAACTATCCAACATGAGACGGATTGATGGAACAGAAAGATGCCCTGAGAGCAAGGCATTTAGGAAAATAATGAGTATGGGCAGCCTTGTAGGATCTGCAGTTTGAAATAGACTTCTTACTGAGATGTGCAAATGAGTATGGGCAGTCAGGATCTGCAGTTCAAAACAGACTTCTTATCGAGTAGGGGAGTTGTCTTAGAAAGACAGAGGATTTTTTATGGATTAGGGGTTAATTTACTGCATGACATTGTCCTTTTGTTCCTAAACATACTTTGGTAAAACTACTTAGTCTCCCTTCTCTCCCCTGGAAAATACCCTTCTTGACATAAAGTTCATGTTAATGTGAAGCACAGGTGGGTGTAAGAGACTGACAGCATGGAGTTAAAGCAATCAGCTGTGTTTCAATGAAAAAATTAGAAACTTTAGAGGAATGCAAGCAGTGATTTCACATTTGGCCTCATTGATATCAATCAGAGCTGCCAGGACACCTCCATGACTTGATGTGAGTAGGCTTGCTTTTAAAAATCCATGGGCAATTTGGAGGATGGATGGCAACTCCCAATGGAGCCAATTCAGAGATGGGGGGTCCCCAGTGCTCTGGGGAAGCTGTGCTGTTGCCTGGGCATAAGGGGCTGGGGCTGTGAGCTGCCCACACTGCCTACAGCTATATTTACAGAAATGCAGAATCATAGAATCGTTTGAGTTGGAAGGGACCTTTAAAAGTCATCTAGTTCCAATCCCCCTGCAGTAAGCAGGGACATCTTCACAGAGAGCAGGTTTCTCAGAGCTCTGTCCAGACTGACCTTCAGTGTTTCCTGGGCAACCCGTGCCACAGTTTCACCACCTTTATTGTAAAATACTTTTTCTATTATACTTTGTCTAAATGCACTGCCTTTAGTTTTAAACCAATACCTCTTCTCCTGCCTCAATAAGCCCTCTTAGAAAAAATCTGTCCCCATCTTTCTCATAGGCCACTTTTACTGAAAAGTGCTGCTGTATCTCCCTGGAGCCTTCTCTTCACCAGGCTGAGGGACCCCAACTTTCTCTGTCTTCAAAGGAGAGATGTTCAGGCCCTCAGATAATTTCTGTGGTGTCCTCTGGACCTGCTCCAACAGAGGCTTATGTCCTTCTTGTGTTGGGGACCCCAGAGCTGGACACAGTACCCCAGGTGAGATCTCATCAGAGCCGGGTAGCAGATGTCTCTGCCATGCTGCTTTTAATGCAGACCAGCGTATGATTGTCCTCCCGAGCTGCCAGTGTACTTTGCCGGCCCATGTCCAGCTTCTCGTCCACCAGCACACTCAAGTCTTCCTCTACAGGGCCGCTCTCAGCGTCTGCGCCGTGTGCACCCCTCCACTCCTGGGCTCGCCCACCTCCCGTCCGCTCCGACCTGCCCTCGGGAGACCGTCACTCCGCCCCTGGGCTGCCCCGACCCGTGCGCGCCCGGCGGGCCGAGAGTGGCACCGGGGCGGGCCAGGGCGGGCCAGGGGAGGGCTCGATTGGCTCCAGCACTCCGGCCCGGCCAACCGGCGGCTGCCGGGGCTGAGCCATAAAAGCGCCGGGAGCGGCTAGGGACGCGGCTCCGCTTTGGCCGCAGCCGTGACCGGGGCGCCTCGGGGTGGGGAGCCCGGCTGGCCCCTTTCTGTCGCCCGGCCTCCCCCAGGGACAGTGCCGGGCCCGCTCTTCGTCCTGCCCACCGCCCCCAAGATGCTGTTTTGGCACACGCAGCCGGAGCACTACAACCAGCACTCGACCGGCAGCTACTTGCGGTGAGTCCCCGGACAGCGGGCAGTCCCCGGGGGAGCTCGGCGCTGGTGTTGGGTGGGAGCGGTTGTCCTCAGGGCTGCAGGCTTGCCGGGCTGCTCCGGCCGTACCCGCTGGCGGTACCCCAAGGAACCATCGCGTCGCCTGCCGCTAGCGCGGCGGGCTCTTTCTGAGACGGGGGGAGGATCTTTTTTGTTTCCTTTTTTTTGTTGTTTTGTTTTGGTTCGTTTCCTTTTTTTCCCTTTTCTTTTCCTTCCCCCCCGCCCCCCTTCTCTCAGCACCAAGCTAAACAGCTCTCTGCAGTTCTGCTTTACCGCTTTTGCCGGCTTTCCTCTCAAGGGCTCAGGTAGCGCAGCTCAAAGGGAGGCGATGCCACAGTTGCAAAGTTCTGTCGAAAGTCTGTGGAAAGCGTCTGCGGGCAAATCCAGTTTTCTGAGGATGGGATTTCTTTCTCTTCTTTTTGGGACGATGGGTAAAAAGCTCAGAATTTCACTTTCTGAACTCGCCTAAACCAGCTTTTTCCTGCCTCTACACAGTTGCGTTTAATTAAATGTGCCTAATTTTAAGCACAAGGGCTGCTGAACAATAGTCTGTAACATGTGTAGCACAAAACCGTATTTCCTCCCTCCAAAAGACAACAAAGCAGGCAAATTTGGGAGTTTCCTTTCTGTTGGGTGCTTATAAATATTAAAAAAATTTTTTTTTCTTCTTTATGTAAAGTTGAGTGTTCAGCTGGTGTCAATTGTTGCTCCTCCTTGGCTGAAATGCGACTTTGCTGAATTGCAGCAGTTGAGAACCTAACTGTGGTACAAGTGCTTTTCAAAATGTACCCCCAAACAACCATGTTGAGAGAACGTAAGAGTTTGTTTGGCTAAGCACTTCAAGCACAGATAATGTTTCTTTTTCAAAGAACTAGAACTATTCCTACTCTCTGTCAATGTATTTTTAAATGAATTTTTATTTTCCCAAATAATAATTTGTCACTGTGAGATTCTTGACTTCTGACAGCTTCTCCACTTCTTCACACAAGATTCTTCACCTCTTCGCTCCACCCTAGTGTGTTTTAACAGTGTGTATGGGGCAAAAGTTTTGTTCTTTCCTGCTTTGTGCTTAGCTACCTGATCAGTTTAGAACAATGAGATTGGTACTAGCAGAGGAGCATCGGCATTGACCTTGCGTGTACTGTGTCTGCAATAGGGAGTGTTTGTGATGCTCAGACTGCTTCTTTAACTCAATGGCTTTGTAACATGAGTGCTACAAGATCCTAAGTCTAGACCAGACTTGAGCCCACAACTGAAATTCCATTTAATTACCAGGAAACACATCAGGTTATTTTTGCTGGCTTGATGGTACCAAGGCAGGGGACACATAATTCCTGATCTGGCAGGAAAGTTTCTAGTATGACGGTAACCTGTCAAGAGTTTGGGAACAAACTTCAGATTTAGCAAGTATCTGCAACTGTGACTCTGGTGGTTTTTATCTGAAAGCCCTAAACTAGATTTTATGGCAGCAATGGCCCCAGGTGTTTCAAGGAAGGTCAGTTGAATAACAGCCTTTTTTGTTTGTAGGGACCTGAATTCTAGCCAATTCACTCTCGGTGGGAATTTGTCAAGACATGCATTTTTAGAGGGGCAATTCTTTGATGAGTTGTGCCTTTTTGAAGGCTCTCATGTTCACTTGTAGTGACTCTGCAGACAAAGCTGAAATAGTACAGTCCTTGAAATTGCTGTAGGAAAAGTTTATATCAATTAAACTTTGCAGAGATCAAAGGCTGTGTGTATCTGAGACATCCATGTGAATTCTGCCATTCCTTTGTGGTATTTGTGGTTGTAGCAAGACAGTACTACAGAAAAATTCCCTTAAATCTTCATTCATTTTTACCCAGTAAGTATTCTGCTCTCTGTTCTGACGTCTGACTGAACAACTCAGATAACTTTATCCCTTCTCAGGTAAGTGGGCTAAATGTTGGTTAAGACCCAAACTGTGAAGATTTAGCATAAAGATGGAATTTGAGACAGCTTCAGAGATCTTCACTCTGTTTTTTAAGGTTGGGACTGGTGGTAAAAGCCTGCTTTTTCTATAACTTGATTTGCAACTCTTGGCTCTTGACAGTCAAACAAATACTGATGGCTTATACCTGTACCTCAGAGAGTCTTTTAAGCCTTGATCTATTGCTCACATCCTTCTAAGTTCCAATCGCTTTAGTAAGGTGAAATGCTTTAGAAGGGTATTCTCTATGGTATTCCAAAGTAAAGAATACCACTGACCAAATGCTGTGGGAATAAAAATGTGATTAACTTGTGTGGTTTCATCAGTGCTTTAATGCAGCAAAGCTTTCCAGAAAGCAAATAATAGATTCCTCCGTGTTTACAGTCTTCAGTGATCAGACTGCTGTTTCAGCAAGCGCAGGGGTGTTAAGAACCTGAAATATGACATCTGATTTTTGACTTTCCCTTGCTTAAATTTCTCAACTGTTTCAGCTGAATAGGTGTAAAAAGTCCTCGCCCTTAACTGTTAAACCTGGACTAGATTTTGTGCAGTGTTTCTGCAGAAATGCAGAAGCTTTCAGGCTTCAGAGTTTCTGACCTTTTCTCATCTGTACAGCATAATGCATTCCAACGGCATTGTGCAGGCGAGTGGACTAAGAGCAAATGTTGGCATCCGGCTGCTCGAGATGACTCTGTGGAGTGGTATCAGATCTCGTGTGTGTGGAGCAATGCTGTCTATTTCAGACATCCACTGCAGGCATTTCTGCCACTTCATTACTGTAGTAAATCACCATCACTAAGGGGAAAAACAAACCCCTCTCTATGGCTACAGCTAGGCAAAGGCTATGATTATGCGAGTAATGCTAGTAAGCAAATGGGGCTGGTTGCCTTCAAGTTGGTGATTAGAGGAGGTGGGATTGAAAGAGAGAACGAAAAGAGACTGAAGTTTCTTTTCTCCTGTCTGTATCTGAAATGGCCCACTTTGCTCTCTGGCTTTATTTTACCATAAATAGGAGTACCTGTGTTTGAACCAGATACTTCAGTGTAACTGCTATAAACTGCTGCACTGTTTCATTCATGACCTGTGTAGTCTTCAAGGTTGTGGATGCTGCAAGTGAATGTGGGGTCGATCATTAACTGAGAAGGCAAGGAAAAAAATCTTAGTGCCCTTTCCATAGGGAACATGCCTGTACATGCTGGAATGTGCCTAAGCAGTTTCTCTTGAAGCTTTTTGTGTATGGGATCACTGAAAGGAGCAAGAACCACAGCCTCTGTAATGGGTATCTTGAGTCTTCACACATCTGGAGGAAATGGAGGAGGGAAAAAGATTACTTAGTGTTCTGAGCTGTCTCTACTCAAAGTGATCCTTCTAATTTGGAAGGATATTAATGTCTGAAATAGGTGGACATGATGATCAGAAGTGTTAGCAACAAGGAGAAAGGCTAATGTGGTTCTTCAGTATCAGATGTGCTGAGATAAGGATGCTTTTCCTGACATCTCACTTTGTACTAATTCTCTTGTGCTCTCAGCCTTGCTAATGCCTGTTCTGCTTGGGGATTAGTGGCAGTTGCAGTAAGTCTGACACTGAACCAGTAGGCAGATCAACATCAACATCTTGTAAAGGAGCAAGAACTGGAGCTGTGTGCAGGCCCTAGTTAGTCTGCTCTTGAGCACCTCTGTGTGTATTTATAAAGGTAGTTTAATGCTGGTGAGAGCTATGCAATTCCTTGGGACCAAGTTTATTAGAGTATAAGGAGGTGTTATGATTCAGTCTAGCAATTCATGCCATCGTGTACCCATATGTCTCCTTTTTACACTGATGTTGTCTGCTCTTCACTCTTGGCTGCTTGTAGACATTTTACTAATCCGACATATGAGGAATCTCTCTTTGATCAATTTTTTTTTTCCTCGTCAGGAAGACTGCTTAACCGAAAAGTAAATCTCATTTATATTTTTAAAATGTGAGTAAGTTCTCAGAAATACTCTATTTTGCTAATGCTGTGTTTCTTCTCCAACATCCTAGAGGCAAAACTTGCTTTATTACATTACACAGGCCAGATTCTTTCATTTTTTAGCCAACACAACTCATGTTGCTCCAGAGATTGTCTCCGTTATTTCAGAGCATGAGAATCAAGTGGAGACTGATACAGGATATTCTGTAAAGTGTTTTTAACTAAGTATGTGTGAATTGTGTGTTGCAGAGATGTCCTTGCACTGCCAATCTTCAAGCAGGAAGAACCACAGCTGTCTCCTGAGAATGATACCAAACTGCCACCCTTTCAGTACGTCCTTTGCACAGCCACATCACCTGCTGTGAAACTGCATGAAGAGACCCTGACCTACCTCAACCAAGGTAGGGTTTTTACTACACTGAACGAGGGCATATTTCATGGGAACAACTCATGAGAGAGATTAAATTACTGATGCCTTACTGAGAGGGTAGTGGGATGGGAAAGAAGGGACAGAGATGGGGAGGAGGATGGAAGAAAGGAGGAATATTTGAGTTTTCATGGTTGTATGCCAGATTGTCAACTGTTATAATGAATTACTAATAATTTTCCTGTTGACTTAAAACAACACGATAGCACGAACAGTTCCCTGTGTCCAGGTACTAGCTTGATCTCAGACAATTTTAACTGCAGTGTCCTACTTTCATCTTAAAAGGACAGAATAATTAAGCAGCAAACTTTGCACTGGGGAGGGCTCTGGACACTGCAAGTCTCAAGTGCTGCTGGAAAACATTGCTAGAAAATGAATTAGCAGGTATCCAAAGGGCTCCTTGGTGATCTGGGCAGGCAGGGTATGATGTTGCTCCCACTAGCTGGGTGCTGTGGCTCTGCTCAGTGCAGTGCTCTGGTTCAGTGCATCAAGGTGCTCTATAACTGATCTCATAGGCTAGTTTGTGATCCTGGATAAACAAGCACCGTGTAGTGTTTTAAGACTTTTTTCTCTTTGGCAGAATTTGTGCAGACCTATCAGTGGTAGGAGTTTGATTGTTGCTTTGCCGCACTTCCTGTCCATGGCTCCCAGGGGGATCAGATCTTTCCAGGCATAGATTATGCTAAAACTTACTACACTTATTAACCTACCACCAAGCTGAAGGCTGTCAGCCTTGATACTCGGATCCTCTCCTGCTTCAGGACACTGCCTCAGCTCTTTAAGCATTGTGCATTGAACACTAAGTTCACTCAAGTGCCTCTCTGACTAGGTTTTTGTGTTGTACAAAGCAGAGTCCTTACCTCCCTTGTACTCTGATCTCAGGTGTGGCTAGTCCTGTATCTGTTGCTATATAGTAGACCCGCAGAGCCCCCATAAATAAGGCAACTGCTGCAGGCTCTACCCATGGAGCAAAATGTTTCATGTCACATAAGATGAAACTACGTTGTCCTCCAGGATGTTTGTGACTATGTCTTTCCAGTTTATACATCCAAATACAGCAGACCCCAGAAGGTGATACAGGCACATCAAGGGTGAGATGGAGATACATCACAATTCCTTCCTGTTTCTGAGTACAAGATTTTGTGCTCTGAAGAGCAGCTGATAACCAAATATTTTAGCACATGTGAAGCAGTGTCTGGCTTTTTTAACTTGGTAGGGCCAAAGTTAGCCAACTCTTTACACGGTGCCATGAGTTTTAAAAGAACTGTGTGACCAGAGCAATCTGTTTCCCTGTGCAAAGTAAGGTTGTTACTGCCTTTGCAGATAGATCATGTCGTGTTAGGCTTTCTCCTGCTTAGTACTGGATGGAGCTATCTTCTGCTTCACCCTGACGCAGTACTGACCTGTTTCCTTGGTAGACCACCAGTTCTTGGGTGTCTTCTACATCTATCTTCCATGCCCCAAGAGGAAAGATGGGATGTGTCCTTGCAGAATACATGCTGGAGAGCATGAGGCTGGACCACCCTGAAGGAACTACTCAGGGGTGAAGCTGGCAGGAGCTGTGCAGAAGAGTAGAGTTGGGATGGGGTTGGGGAAGGAGTGAGCACTCGGTGCTCTTGGCTTGCCACAGTGCATGGAAACAGCACCTTTTCCTAGAGGGTCTTTGGGCTGGTCACCTGAAAGTTGAATGGCTCACTGCTTTCTGTTCCTTTTGGCAGGAGCTTTGTATCTGCCTACCACCTTCTTGGGAGCGTCCTCACCTTATTTATTTAAGCTCTCAAGCAATTTGTCTTCCCCCTTTCACTGAGATGCTCTGGGTTTCTTGGAAAACCTCTTGACATTCAATGCTGTTTGTATGTAGATGGATTTACTTGTGTGCTTCTATTTTTTTTTCTTCCTTTTGAAATCTTACAGTTTGCCTGCATTTTAAAAGCCTTTCTGCTCACTCCAGCAGGTTGTTTCAGAGTCCATACCATTGACTGCACTCTTGCTCCCAGTATTGACCCTTTCCAGTGGGAAGGGCAAGACTTGACTGTAAATCCACCTGACGTGTAGTCTACCTTAATACCTTTGGTCATTTAGACCAAAATCCCTTGCCTGTGATAGGAAAAAGACACACTCCCATGTCGCTATGAGCTGCCGTGAAAAGCTTGTGTGGTCACTGAAGGTAACTACAAATATGGGGCCAAGGGAATGCTAGACACATTTCAGCCAACCGTGGTCAGAGCTGATAAGTCTTATTGCTGTTGGTGGGATAATAAAGAGGATGTTGCTTGGGGTTAAAAAGAGTTGACCCTTTGTTTTGCACTTCCAGGTCAAAGATGCATATTCCTCATGCATCGAATTTCAGGAATAAAAAACCAGGTGTACCTGTTCAAAAGCAAAAATTGAAGTGTTTGAGTATTCATTTCAGCAATACTTCTGTAGGAATCACTTTTGATTCTTGAGCTATATAGTTTCCTAGCAGGTACCTATTGTGTAGGTATTTTTCCATCCCCTCTCCAACACCAAGGGAGGGTGCAGCAACTCCTTACTTTGACCTGCTCTACACAAGCCAGGGAATCCCACCCAGGTGTTGCCACACTGATCTCCACTGATCTACCCCAACTAAATGCAAGTTAAAGACTTTGACAAAATTAATTCCATTAATGGAATTAAGTTGTATGAGCCTGAGAAGGCATGTGAAGGGTACTTTGGGGCAACCCACATTTTTGCAGCTGACAGTCAAGGCATGGTAAAAGAGCTAACTGGCTGCAGCACACTGTGACCCAGGTGCAGTGCCATAGCTGTCTCATGAAGAAGCAGTTCAGATCATTGCCTACACCTTATCACCTTACACTGCCTGTAAACAAAGGGGCGTCTCTTGCACCTTACCCTCTGGTGCTTATCGTGGCCTGGCCAAACGCTATTACATAAAGCTTCCCTTCTTCCTTGTATACTTGAGTTTTGTGATGGATTTCTTTAGCAAATGGGTAACTTTGTAAATGGATGTGCCTCCGCCCTATCCATGCTGGTGAGTGTCAGTCATAGCTGGCTTCTAATAAGGCAGATACAAACACATGGCTGCTGTCCCAGCCCCAACAAAGTGACACACATCCAGTGTGGTCACTTTTTGCAGACTGTAAGGACTGACATTGGGGTTTTCTGCCTTCAATTTGCCCTCAATGGCCAAATGTTTCTTCCTGATTTGAGCTCTTCACCACTCAGTAACTGACCTTTGGCACCCTGAAACAACTCTGCTCCTTGTCTGAAACACTTATTCTTGAGACATGACTCCTTCAATGGTGAGTGGTCCAGCTGAGGAGATAGTCCATGTGTGGAACTGGATAGAAGAAAGAACAGAGCTATGGAGTGGAGAAAGGGGGAAGAACCATAGAGCAAATTAAAGGCCAAGTAGCATAGTAGAAATAGAGGAACCAGTGGAGAGATTCAGGTGAGGTTTGAAAGGGTTTGATATGGATTAGGAAGAAGGGCTGTCCAGGGATTCTGATGTACAAACAGGAGAGGGGTGGAAGAGTACTCCAGTTTGTGGACCATAGCGATCTCTCATGAGCCTCATGTTTTGCTGGAGAAATTGAGAGGAGGTCCAGTGCCATTGAGGAGGAAAATCTTCGACCTGGCCTCTCCACAAGGATGAGGAAGGACATTGAGAAAACTACTTAGCTTGAGAGCAGTGTTTTCAACAAGTGCAGGGGAAGCATTTTTGGGGGTGCATAAGGTTGTAAACTTAGCTGTTGTGTGAAGTTCACTTGGAGACATTTGGCAGTGGCAGGCTCTTGAGTTTGTCTGCTTGAATTTGAAACTGTGAGTGCTCGCTGGCTGCAGCTCTAGAACCAACCTGCAAGTGAAGTAACTAGAATCAAATCCTTAGCTTGGTTTCCAAAGACTGACTCATTACGCTTGTCTTTCCTGATTTCTTCCCCCCGCTGCCTTTCCACATTCCTTGGGAAACTGGAGCCAGAGCCCTGCTATCCCAAACTGAATGTGATCTTAGTTTGCTAGTCCTTCGGGCAGTTACTACATTAAGAGATCTTTACTGGCCCCCAAGAGGACTGCTCATTCAGTGAGACCAAGTATAGATTAGTATGGTGTCTTAACACCACTCCTTCAGTCTATGGAGCTGATAAAGCTGCTGTCCTGCTGTTAGGAGCTGCCACTGGCATGGCAGCTAGGGTCAGGGATTGCATCCGTCAACAGAGCTACGCTGTCCAGAGGACTGCAGCACAAACATCGCCTAACGCTTTTGGAGCTAGCCACTCTTTTAGCACTATTTCAGTGTCTCTGGTGGATAGGGATTTTCAGACAAACAATCAACCAGCAACCATATTACAAACCACTGCTTTAGTAAGAAGGATTGATGCAGTTGCATATTCCATGGTCTGCAGTCATATGGGGTGTGGTTGACCATGACTGGTTGAAACTAGTTTCAAACATGGACAGAAATGGGAGCAATGAAGGTGGCTCCAGAAACTGCACCAGAAGGAATGCAGAGGAAAGAGGCACTGTATAGTAGATCTGAATGCTAATAAGTGTGAGGAAATAAAATCATTCCTTTAAAAAACAAAAGGCCAAAAAACACAAAAACCTGAAAGTCATTGCCCAAGGGAATCAGCTTGTAGTGCCAGAACCACATGTGGACTATGAGCTATTCAAGTCATGATTTTGTTTCATGACCAGCATGGGGTTGGCTTGGAGCCTCGGGTCTAAATTACTCCAAATAGTGGGAGGTTAAGGTTGGTTGCAGAGGGTCACTGAGAGCAGGCCGTGTGACAAATCCCACCCTGTCCCCCAGTGGTACTTCAGAGTAGCTGGCTGTCACCTGCCTGTAAAGTTTTCCTGTTCATCTCTCCAGATCTGTGGTATGTGATTTGTGGTTCTTGGCCATGTGAGGATTTTAGTATACAGCTGGTTAGGGTTAGAAAGACTCTGCTTTACAGTGTCTTCCAGGAGTCATCTTTATTGCCAGTCCTAGACAGTTCAGAAAACAAACAAGCCAAAAACCCAAACCATGAGAGAAAACCACTAACATCTGAGAAGACCTAACATGATGTTGGGAGCATTGCTGTAGAAATACAGAAGTAGCAGATGCCTCATGAAGCTAAAGATGGACTTAGTTCCAGTCTGTGCCACACCTAAACGAAAGCCCTAAATTTCAGCCCTCAGGTGCAAAAGAACCTATCTGTGTTTAAAAGCATGTGCATAAAACAGATACCTTTTTGACTATGCTATGTTTAGAGTCTTCTGGGTATTGTCCTGTCATAGTTCACTGCTTCAGATATGGTGTAGTTTCTCCTCTGAATAAAGGTGCAGAAAGCACTGGGCAACGAGCAACTGAAGGGGACATCTAGAAACCAATTGCCTGCCTTAGAAGGGAAAAGAGAACCTTTGCCTCCCTTAAATTCTAAAGTTCAAATGGAGTTACCTATACCCAGAGAACCCAGTTTTAAACACTGAGATTTACAGTAAATGAAAAAAACTGTTTTGTATTGATGTTAACTCCTACGTAATTGAGTTTTTATGGGGTCACAACTGTCTGAACGTTTGTAGTTTTCCTGGAACAATTCTTTATTTGCCTAAATGAAGTGTAGAGAAGGCTGAGTGACCAGCTCTGTCTGGGTGTGCTTCTGGTTAATTATAGCTCTGTTTGTGGGGATATTTTTGCTTTGTCCCATGCTAAGGACTGCCTCTTTTCCTAGCAATCACTGCCATTGCTGACCAGGCCCCGGATAGTTGAAGGAGATCTGCTGCTGGTGACTTTTCCTATGTGAACATGCCTCCACCCTTGCCTGTGATCACAGGCACAACAATGGCTTTATGTCATTGAGACTGTGAATATGTGACACACTCTGGTGACTCCCCACCTGTGCATCTGTGGTCCCTCAGCCCCTTTGTGCTGTATTCCTGGACTTGGATGGCTTTAAAAATGGCTAACGAAGCTGCTTTGTCTTTCCTGTGTCTAAGGCTGGCTTCTCGGCGGCTTTGGTTCTTGTGGGCCACCTCTTTGTCTTTGTAGGAGGAGTTTGTCTCCTGCCTGACTTTGAAGACAGCTCTGAGTAGGTTCTGGTGTCTCAGCTGAAGCCATTAATTGTGCTAGCAGCAATTTCCCCATATGTTTGGCAGCTCTGTCTTCACTTGGCAGCCCAGGATAAACAACCCTGTCTCCAAACCACACTGTCCCGAAACTCACTATGAATCTTGCTTCAGATGACAGGGCACCTCAGCATAAGAAGAGCATCTGACTTCTGTTGTCCTTAGGAAGCTAGAATCTCAGTTGTCTATTAAACAAGAGGCTGTTTTCTATTCTTTCTGTAATCCTTTTTTCTGTTGCTAACATCTGGATGAAATTCAACTGGGCTTGTGAACTTGCTGGATTGTAGCCTGTGCACAACTCCTACTGGAAGCCCCTAGACAACATTTTGTTCTCCCACTTCCATAAATCTTCAGTATCTCTGAAGGAAGGAAGTGCTCAGAAGTTCTTTTGAGTGTAGTTGGAAATAAAAGAGTATCTGTTAAGATTTATTTTTTTGTTGTTATATTCTGTGCCACTTTTTTTTGCCTTCCTTCATTACCCATATTTGCTTTGAGATTCCTGTATTTATGATTATGGAATTTTTGCTTCTAATTTTATGGTATTTGATGTCTCTGTCAATGTATCTTACAAATCTGAGATGTGGAAATTTTCCAATTATCTTTCTCTTATTTGCATTGTCTTGAAAGATCCCATTTTAGGCAGCAATCAGAAGCTTGAGAAATACCTGTAGTTTTGAGACGATTATCTGTTTTCATAGAAGTAATGTGTTGTGGTTTTTTTTTTTCTAAAGAGGCTAAAAAAGCCCCCCCCC